>JAJHUR010118916.1:0-10997 GCA_027495735.1 Lutjanus campechanus
GTTTTGTCGACTCACCTCGAGCTCTCTCTGCCTCTCAGTCCTTTCTGCTGCAACTGACACTGTGTCGTGGCCTTTATGTTCATCCACAGAGCAGAGATAACAGATACACTGCTGATCAGTACGACAGAACATCTTCATCACCTCATCATGACGAGAGCAGATGTTCTCCTGGAGGTTCTTGGAGGGCTCCACCAGCTTGTGTTTCTTTAGTTGAGAGATGTGTATAAGAGACAGGTTTGTATATGTGTGGATAGGGTGATTGTTGGAAGATGAATCATTAATGGTTTTGCTCCTGTCTCTTATACACATCTATGTGTATAAGAGACAGCAATCACCCTATCCACACATATACAAACAGTTACATTAATAAAGAAATGGTAAGGTGCTTCTCAACAATCTGAGTCTTCCAAAAAACATTTCTGTTCCTTTAAAGTCTGCAGAACTGTTGGAATTCTGCAGTGCCACCATTGCACACCAGATTTATTATAGTTCTATTTCATCCTTCCTAACTGAAATGAATGACTCTGTCTCACGCATGTGCAAGCCGAGTAGTAATACCCACAAAGTCACCTGTGAGGGGTATCATGCCAGCTGTTGAAACTGACAGTGGTCATACTCATAGTCTCTCCTGATGAGGCTCTGAGGTTGGATGTGAGGTGTCCTTCACCCCAGTGTGGTGTTACAGATGATTTGTCCAAGGCCTATGATGCAGCTGCTCATAGGAACTGCATAGGTAACTCAATGTCACACCTTATGCTCGCCCTCTCAGCCTACCTTCAAGAGGCTACGTTGGACGCTTCAGCTCATAGTGTTGCGTCCCTGCAGGCTTTCGCCCTTATGGCCAGGGAGCTGGGGTGTGTAATATCCGCCCTGGTCCAGGCTCGCCACCAGGTTTGGCTGGCTCAGTCGCCCCTCTCAGAGATGTACGGAAGGACCCTGTGCAGTGTCCCAGTGGAACCAGGGGATTTGTTTGAGTCAACTGCTTTAGAGGCACTCGAGCGGGTAGTCTAAACAAGAGAGGCTAGACAGAAGCACTTGGGTCTCCACAGGAGTGTGCTTCTCCCTGCTTGACCTAGAGGTTCTTTAGCAGCTGTGCAGCACCACTCTCAGCCACAGGCTTATCTGAATAGCCACCAGAGGCCTCAGCGCCCAGTGCAGCAACCTGCTCAGTGGGCAGATCAGAATGTTTAGGCCCCAGACTGTCAGCCCTCCAGACAGCCTTGGGCCTTGGATGTTAACTGCTCCATAGAGCTGTCTGCCTTGAACATAAAGCTGTCTGCCCTCCTGGTCAAAGGTGCCATCAAGCTGGTAGATCCCCTGTCACAGCGAGGGGGGATACTATTTGACTTACTTTCTAGTGGAAAAGAAAGATGACGGACTTCACTCCATCCTCAATCACAGGGGCATCAACAGGTTCCTGAAGGTCATGCACGGTGGAGGTTCTTGCATGTGGTTGCTGAAGGGGAGTGGTTTACTTCCATTGACCTGAAGGATGCCTATTTTCATGTTCCCATTATACCTCACCCCACAGGCAATTCCTTCGTTTAAGGCCATCATTTTCAGTTCTGGGTGCTTCCCTCTCCCCATGGGTGTTCACCTGCTGTGTGGCAGCAGCTCTCTCTCCCCTGCAGATGCGCAGCATAAAGGTCCTTCTGCATCTAGACAACTGGTTGGTGTGTGCACTGTCCCAGTCTTCAGTGGCACAGGATACGGCTGCTCTTTTGGCTTTCATAGCCCAGCTGGGTCTCAGGGTGATGCTCAAAAAGAGCTCAGAGCCTCAAAAGAGCCTTCCTTGGTGTGACTCTGTCACCATGAAGGCCTGTCTATCACTTCGATGGGTGGACGACATCCTCTGCCTCCTCTTCCTGCAGTGCAGCTGGTTGCCATATGTGCAGTATCTACACCTCCTGCACAAGTTGATGGCTGCCACAACTGTTGTTTCCTTGGGCTTGCTGTCACTACACCCTCTTCAGTGGTGGCTGAACAGCTTTCACTTGGATGCAAAACGGCACAGGAAGATCAGGGTGTCGTGGTGTTGCCTCCTCACTATGTCTCCATGGAGATAAAAGGGCTTCACATTACATGGCATGCCCATGGACTCTGCTTCATCCCGTTGGGAGACTGTCACAACAGATGCTTCCCTCTCAGGGCGGGGACGCAGTGTGGCAGAACAGATCAGCTCAGGGGCAGTGGTCTGCTCAGGCCTGTACGGAACATGTCAATGTGCTCGAGCTACGGGCTGTGCACCTAGCACTCAAGCACTTTCTCCCATACCTGAGGGGATGCATG
Source organism: Lutjanus campechanus (assembly GCA_027495735.1). Lineage (NCBI taxonomy): Eukaryota > Metazoa > Chordata > Actinopteri > Lutjaniformes > Lutjanidae > Lutjanus > Lutjanus campechanus. The sequence goes on from JAJHUR010118916.1 coordinate 2,290, forward strand.
TGCTGGTTCCGCCAGACAGCATCTTGATCTTCTCTCAAATGAATCACCAAGGGAGCACCAGGTCTATGCAGGTGACCTGAGGCCTGACTTGGGCAGTCCCCTGCCTAGCCAGCCTGAGGTCAATGTATCCAACAGGGAAGCAGAACAAGATAGCAGTCTTCTTTTCCTGCTGTAAGAGTTAGGGTTAGGACTCCCCCAGGGGAGTCACAACTTCACCTGTAGGTGGTGCTCAACATCTGGCAAGCCAGAGGTGGGTCTTTTTGCCTTGTAAGAGACTACCTATTTGGTTCTCCTGGATGGTGACCAGCCCTCTGGGGCAGGATGCCCTGGTGTGCAAGTGGCCAGAGGGTCTCCCTACCAGTCCCTCTGATTATGATGCTTTAGAGGGTCCTTCAACAGGGTCACAGACTGCTCCTGGCAGCCGGCACTGGTCAGGGGGGATGTAGTTTCCTCTGCTGCACGGGCTCTGTCGCGGCTCGCCATGGTGCCTCCCCGACAGGAGGGACCGCCTGTCTCAGCTGGGAGGCTGGGTCTGGCATCCCAAACCTTGCCACCTTCAGCTGTGGGTTTGGCCTCTGCAGGGTCCAGTCCCTTGCTGAATGAGTGTATAGGCACCGTCTGTAACACAGGGCACAATCTACCCGGGTGCAACATAAGAACAGGTGGCGGCTGTTCTCTGGTGTTCAGGGAGGAATGAGGACCCTGTGCACTGCTCTGTACCTACAGTTTTTACAATCTCTCCTGGATGGTGGTTGGTCCCCCTCTATCCTGAAGGTTCATCTTGACATGTTCCAGTTAATAACAATACAGTGAGGTGCCACAGGCTGGTGTCCCTCTTTTTGAAGGGGGCTCTAAGACCATGTCCCCCACGACCACCAAGAGCTCCAGCATGGGACCTGCCCTGCTGGAGGCTCCATGCTTGCCTCCCTTTGAGCTGCTGGCACAGGCAGGGCTGAGGTGGTTGTCAGCAAAATGTGTTGGCGGCCAGCAGTTCTTGTCTGAGGTGGAACTCAGATGGCTCAGGGGTCACCTTATGGCCAAATCCTGCATTCTTGCCTAAGGTTTTGTCAATTTCGCACCTTAATCAGTCTATCCAGTCGGCACAGTTCGACCTGCCAGTAGGGGAAGGGAATGACTGTGCTGTTATGAAGTTGGAGTGGGGCGTCTCTTTCAGAAACCTAAAAGTTGATAGAAACGGCGTAGGTGAGGATGCACACTTTAACTTCCTCTGATGGTGTTGAAATTGGATGTTTTCATATAACAGATGTCAAAGAAAGGCTTCAAACAGCGAGGCTGATAAAACTTTCTCGCACTCTGGTATTGAACAGCCAAATCTAATTCAAATGACGAAATCTGGAGTCGGGTACAGTTTTAAAGTTTAATGAGCTCCTTTGAAACATTTGTGAAAAATCAGCTCAGTGTTCTTCTACCAGGAGCTGCAACAGGAAGTTAATGTGGGTTCTCTCCAGGTTCTCCTCTCACTGTGTGTTTGTGTCTGTTTTCCAGTGAATCTGTCTGGACCAGTGAAGAGTTTCTATGAGCGAGTTTCCTTCCAGAAGATGGTTTCTTATTCCGTACGTAGCCGAGTTAGTCTGAGTGGAAACGCACCGCTGTCCAAGGGGTAATAACACACACACACACACACACTTTTTATTTCCATCACGTTGGCAGTGATGGGTTTCCAGAGAAAGAGACAGAAATAAAAGACATTTCATAGAGAAAACAAAAACAGATCTGTCTCTTTGTCCCTCTTAAAGAATAACTTCAACCTGGGCCCCATTTCCCCATGTGTATGTGCACAAACTTTTACGGGACGTATTTGCCCTCATATCGTGTTTCATGGCTGCATCCGCCTCCCTCAACACTGAACCAATTTTAAAACGAGTTGTACTGATCAATCATACACACACATACACACATGGGAAATAGGGCCCAGGTTGAAAAATACCGAAGTTATCCTTTAACAGAGACTCCAGTCTGCAGTGAATCACAGGGTAACACCAGGTTTCATGATTAAAGAATGTCGCCACACTTGCTAGTCGGCACCAGAAATACTTAAACTGTTAATATTTTATTAAAGCTGCAGTAGGTAAAAAGCCTAAAACTGCTGATTGTTGAGTCTCATCTCCAGGATGTGAGTTAGGTTTTGATTTCTCCGTCCTGATCCCCTCCTGCCAGACGAGCAGCACATTCATCACTTTACTGAGTCAATTGTGAGCGAGCACGGACCACCAGACATCAGCTGTGTGTAATAAAGCAGATACCTGAAAGTACAAACAGCGACAGAGACACAAAACATAAAGATTCAGTCAGAAGCTGCAGAAGCACTGAGGAACAAACATAAAGACAGAAGTATTTGACCTCCTGGGATCTTCTGGCATGTTTAGAAACAGCTTGAACAAATGACTCTACATTTAAGCAGCACAGACTGAGATTTTAACAGCACATTCCACCTCTGCTCTGTATCAACATGTACCACATGAGCAGCTCTCTTCAGAACTCCTGTGCTGCCTCAGCTGTGGAGGAGAAATACACCAAATTTACCAACATAAACCACCATGCTCTGAAAAAAACATTTGTATTTTGGAACGTTAGATAGTAAACTTAAACTCTAAGTAATGCATCATGTACTACTGGTAATAATAATCATCACCTGAACTTTATTTATACACTACATGTTGGAGATGCAGGGTTTTCATCTGACGGCAGACTACAGCATGATGTGTGTGTGTTCAGGTTCATGGAGTGTGAGCGCCGCTGTGATGAGGATCCTTGTTGCCGCGGTATCGGCTTCGTACGAGACACCAAATCACCAGGTAACCATGGTAACCACGAGCCTGATCGTTGTTATTGGTGTAGACGCTGTTTAAAGACACACTGCTGCTGTTGTTCATTAATAATCAGTCAGATTGATCTGTGATGAGATGATAAGTTTTTTGTATAATTATCTTTATTCATTTCATGCTGTACATCATGAGGTTTAACTTGCAATCTTTCAACAACAAAACTAATACTTTTAAACACATATGTATTCCATAGCATGTCCTATCCTAGAATGGTGTAAGGCAACATAAAACATCACCCCTGCCTTACATTTATAAACACAAAACATAAAATACAAGACACAAGACAGTCATTCCTACATTCTACATACTGTACTATTCACATACCTCTCTTTCCAATTCATCCCACCCCCCAATATTCAAACACACAAACACACACACGATGAAATGATAAGTTATCGGGTTGAACAATTCGTTTGCAGGATGCAGCGAGTGAGAAAAATACAGCACAGAGCTCAATATTTACAGTTTACACATCCAGAAACCAGGTTAAATTAATTTACACTTTTTATTGTTTGTTGGCAAAGAAAGGAATTAAAAGCTAGTAACTATTTTTTAACAACTGATCAAAGCTTAAAGGAAAAGATTCATGTTTTTTCACATTTTATATTTAATTTCTGTATTTTTGACACGTCAGATAATCTTTTATTACATCATATCAGTTCCACAGACGTCTTTAAATCACTTTCTTTGTATAAAAACCATAAAATATTGAACATTAGATGATATGAAATAAATTTGTAAAGTAGGAAATAGATGTAGGAAGACTTTCACAAATGTTTGTTCTTATCTGAGTCAGAATCCTCTCGACCACTAAAATTTTCTCTTATGTAAGAGAAAAGCAAAAGTTAAAAACAAAAACATGTTGGTGAATCTTAGGAATCAGCTGATACTAACAAGGTAAGAAGAAATCGTGGTTACAAACAAAAACAAAAGATGTTCATAAATGTCTGCATGAGGCCAAATATTTCAGACTTGGATTAAAACAAATTTTTAATACTTTTATATTTATTAATATGTACATGAGACCCTGAATGATTCAGTTATGAAGTCGTGTTGGATTTGAATCTTTAAGATTTGTGTATTTTGAGCTGAGATTTGGTTTGAAACAAAATAAAAAGAGATGAACAGTGGATGTGTTAACGTTTTTTTATACTGTGTGTGTGTTGCAGGTGGTTCAGACGTTGTGTGTCTGTCTCTGATCAGTCTCGGGGTTCAGACCTGCGGTGAGGACGACACAACAACCTGGAGGACTCAGGACTGCAGCCCGTCTGTAGTGAAGACCACACCGGACCCCTTCGGCTGGTACCAGAAACCCGGTACTGAACACAAACACACACACGTACTGTACAATAAATACACACTCTGCACAGAGTCAAAGTGTGTATTCTGATGTTTGTGTTTTCAGTGAATCAGTGGAGTTCGTCTCCTGCTCTGTGTCCTCCGTTCAACCTGCCGACGACCAAAAACAACGGTAAGACTCAAATATACGACTGTTACACAGTACTGCTGCTAAACCTGCGGATAGTGTCAGTACCACAGGAGCAACTACAACTATTACTGCTGCTGTGACCTGCTTTAATTTTACATGCAATAAATGTATATAAATATGTAATTTACCACAGCGGTCAGGTGCTGGAAGATTTCTGCTATGAGTAACAAAACAGCTGTTGCCTTCATTACTAATGTAACTGAGAGTAATACTCGAGTATTTGTGTCTCTCAGTGTCTCTGGATCAGTGGACTCTCCTCTCAGACTCGTCTGTCCTCGTGGATCCTTCTGTCTCCATGTATGATGTCATCCACGTGAGCCGTGACATCGCTGCCGACCAGGACAGGACCAGGGACTGGTGTCTCCATGGTAACCACTGCACAGAAACCACTCCGTGTGAAGTACTTGACCCTTCTCGGGTCACGTGATTCAAGCAGGAAGTGACGCTGCTCTGCTTTCTGTTCACTTCCTGTTTCAGCCTGTCAGGAGGCGGAGTCCTGTGCTGCCGTGTCACTCAGTGAGGTGGAGTCCGCCACCCGCTGCATTCTCTACCCCGACACTACAGCCTGTGGGTTAAGTTCCGCCCCCGGCTCGTCCAGTCCCGCCTCTTCCTGCAGACTGGTCATCAGAGAGCCCGCCCCCCAGGTGTACCTGAGGACAGGTGAGCCAATCAGCCAATCACAGTGGAGAACAGCACAGTTACTGAGAGGTTCACCTGCCTGTCTTCTTGTTTTCTGTCCTCAGAGCGGTTGCCATCGGCTACGTCTGTCTCCATCCCTGGACATGGGATTCTGCAGGGTGTTGCCGTGGAAACAGGCCTGGGCTCAGACAGCAGGACAGTCGTTCAGTTCCTGGGAGTCCCGTACGCACGTCCACCAATAGGATCACTCCGCTTTGAAGCAGCTCAGCCAGCTGATTGGACGGGAACCTGGGACGCCACCAAACCCCGGTAACCACCTGTCTGTCTGTCTGTCTGCCTGTCATGTTGAACACATTGTTTATTGTAAAGGTTCACCTGCACAGGTGTGTTTATGTTTGCACAAATCTGTTCTAGCTGAAGTGATCTGGAGTCTGTTTTGTTCTGAGCTGCGTCTTCAAATGATTCTTAGATGCTGAAAAGCTGGAACGTTCCCCCCTGAATGTACCAGGCTGTTCCACGATGTTCTACTTTATAACATCAGAACATTTTGATCGTATTCTACATCTCTGACTAACGATCTGTGTGTGTGTGTGTGTGTGTGTGTGTCCTTCAGTCCCAGCTGTGTTCAGCCTGGTGATGTTGAGTCTGCAGCCTCCAGTGAGGACTGTCTCTACCTCAACATCTTCACTCCTGCTGCTCTGGTGAGTTTTTAATGGCAGCCAGAGGTTTTCACAAAACACAGATACAAATGTTTTCCAGTTTTATATATATTTGTGTGTGTGTGTGTGTGTGTCAGAGGGGGCGTGTCCCGGTCCTGGTTTTCTTCTTCAACCCTTCAGCCAATCAAAACCCAGGACTTTTGGATGGCTCCACCCTTGCTGCTGTGGGTAACATCGTCGTGGTAACAGCCAGCTACAGAACAGCGGCGCTGGGATTCCTGAGTACAGGTGTGTGTTCTGCTACCAAACATACTGAGTCACACCCAAACATACTGAGTCACACCAAAACATACTGAGTCACACCCAAACATACTGAGTCACACCAAAACATACTGAGTCATACCAAAAAATACTGAGTCATACCAAAACATACTGAGTCACACCCAAACATACTGAGTCATACCAAAAAATACTGAGTCATACCAAAACATACTGAGTCACACCAAAACATACTGAGTCACACCAAAACATACTGAGTCATACCAAAACATACTGAGTCACACCAAAACATACTGAGTCATACCAAAACATACTGAGTCACACCAAAACATACTGAGTCACACCAAAACATACTGAGTCATACCAAAACATACTGAGTCACACCAAAACATACTGAGTCATACCAAAACATACTGAGTCACACCAAAACATACTGAGTCACACCAAAACATACTGAGTCATACCAAAACATACTGAGTCACACCAAAACATACTGAGTCATACCAAAACATACTGAGTCACACCAAAACATACTGAGTCACACCAAAACATACTGAGTCATACCAAAACATACTGAGTCACACCAAAACATACTGAGTCATACCAAAACAAAAGTCATAAACTTCCATTTTATCTGATGACTTTAACTTTTTTTAAAAGAATAATGATAAATATGATCAAATCCTCAGTCTGATAATGATGGAAAATGAAATGTTATTATTTACATTATTGTTATTATCATTATTTATTGACAATATTTATTATCACATGATGGTACGTTGGTGATGAATCTAATTAATTCAAGGGTTTTTGATGTTTCTGAACATTTGAAGCTAATATTTATATTTAGATAAAATAACATTTTATCATTTTAAATATTAAATTCAACAGAACAAAATATAAAACACCATCAAACCTTTTCTGATAAAATCTGACGCTGATTTATTGATTTTAATGTTTTTTCACACCTGTGATCAGAGTCTGAGAGTTCTGACTCTGATCTTATTTTAATATTTTTCTATACTGTTGTTATAGTTGACATTAATTTTTCTTGCAGATATTTGACACATTAGAACAGGAACTGATGTTTCGGTGGTTCTGTAATTTCAACCCCGTCTTTTCTCCAAAATAAAACATGTGAGAGAAGATATTTGTCCACATCAGAAAGGATGTTTTTAATGTCACAAAGATGATTATAGCTTAAATATTAAATAAATATAAATAAACTTTATACAACAATGATGTTTCTGCCTTTCTTTCTTTTTAGGACAGAATAAATCATGCAGATACGTCACAGTTACAAACGTCTCACTGACGTTCTTTAAACTGTCTGCAGGTTCGTCTGGTCTCCATGGTAACTACGGTCTGTCAGACCAGGAGGCGGTGCTTCGGTGGGTCCACGCCCACATCTCTCTGGTGGGCGGAGACGCCAGCAGAGTGACAGTGGGGGCGGAGCAACGTGGTGCTGACATCACCAGCCTTCATCTCCTCTCCTCCTCCTCCTCGTCCCCTCCTCTGTTCCAGCGTGTGATGCTGATGGTGAGATGACTCCTCCTCCTCCTCCTCTTCATCCTCTCAGGGTTCAGACGAGGGCTGGAAATCCTTGAAAACACTTGAACTTTGATAATAATTGATGATCAATTAATCAGTCGTTAAGAGTTTGACTAATCATGTAAAATTTTATTGAGCTTCGATCACAAACATCTGAAACATGAAGTTCATCATCGGTTTCAGAGGCTTCACAAGTAAAGGTTCCAGAAAGGTTCTTCTTGAAGGGCTGTAGTTCTACTCGGAACAATTTGCTTGTGAAGAACCCTTTTTGGAAGAAAGGGTTTGTCAAGGGTTCTTTGTAAGACTGAGGGTTCAATTCAGAACCTTTTTTAGAAGAAAGAGTTGAGGGTTAGTTAATATTTACTTTATATTTCTGTGATTTAAACTTCTTCCTGTGACTCACAGCTGTTTGTGTGTTCTGATGGTTCCTGCAGGGTGGTTCCGTGTTTTCTCCGTCCCTGGTTCAGACTCCCTCCACCTCCAGACGTCAGGCGGTCGATCTGGCCAAAGAGCTTGGCTGTGTGACCTCCGACCTCTCTGACGACGACAAGATGGCCGCCTGCCTCAGAGCGACGCCTGTTCACACGCTGAACGCTGCTCAGACCAAGGTGGAGTTTAGAAACAGAGAGTTTATCTGAAGGTCTGAGAGAGAAAAGGCTCACCTGTGTGTGTGTGTGTGTGTGTGTGTGTGTGTGTGTTGCAGCTGCTGGCGGTCAGCGGCCCGTTTCAGTCCTGGTCTCCTGTCCGTCAGTCCGTCTCTCAGTCGTCCCTCCACAGAGTCGACCTGCTGCTGGGAACATCTGAACACGACGGGCTGATCGACCGAGCTCGCAGGATAAAGGTCAGAGGTCACACAGCTGTGATGTCAGAGGTCAGGGGTCCACAACCTTTATGATCAAGAGACGCAAGAAAGAAAAAAATGAGTCTAAATTCTCTCTTTTCCCTGAAAACTTTTCAGTTTTTTAGACGGAGTGAAAACAAAAACCAAAAATCTTAAACACAGAGGAGAGAAACTGAAACATGTCTCATATGAAGGGGAAGTTGCAGGATGTTCTTTGGACTCTGTGGTGACAGACTCCAAATATTTTGTGGTTTATTTTCTTCTTTTTAGGACTTTGAGGCTCTGCAGGGTCGAGCTGACGGTAAGACGGCGTTTTACGAGGCTCTGAGTCGCTCGCTGGGCGGGGCGACAGGAAGTGAGCTGCTGAAGGAGGCGGCGTCCTGGTTCTACTCTCTGGATCACAG
>JAJHUR010118918.1:0-12888 GCA_027495735.1 Lutjanus campechanus
CCATTAAGATATAGACAAAATCTCGCGACGCCATGTTTACATCCTACCGGCTACATGCTACAGTTGACATTTCTGCTAAAAACATGGCGTAAATGGCGTCTTTTGTGGTTAATTTTTAATGTCATGGCTCGCGGACACTTGGATTACACCACACAAGCAGGATGGAGACATTTTGTGTTTGTTTTGTGTTCTTTTTTTTAACATTTTATCCGTGGTCACCGTTCACTGATATTGTACTGGATGAGGCTGCTACCCTGTTTCTCCTAAAACTCCAGGATTGTTTTGTGAACTGAAGACCTTCACCCATCATCACACCGGCATAGTGGTGAGTACATACTGAGTGGGTTATCATGTAAAGTGGAGTATCACTTTAAATCAGAGCCCTATTGAGCCCTATGTTTTACCACTACCTACTGGACTGGGGGACAGAACGACTGACTATAAAGGAAAAGAAAAAAGTCAGCTATAATAATCATCCGATTATAGTGGTCAGTTTTTCCCAGACAGATGTGAATACAGTGGTTTTCTCTGTGGTAAAAAAAAAAGCCCCTCTGGAAGGCTTTTACAGTGAAGCAGCAGGCAGCAGGAAGTGTTTATTTCGATACTAAATAGATTTCCAAGGGAGTATTAAACTTAATTGTCATAGAGCAAATATAGTAGCAATAAAGTGAATCACATTAGAAAACATTGAGGCCTTTTGCCAGATTGTACACGGTTCAAAGAATATGAAACATAAAAATTTAACACAGTTCAAACAGCAGCAGCTCTTTACACAGGAGCTATAGAACTGCTGAATGGTGAGCATATGTGAGTGTTTTACATGATGCCTTTTCTCTTTGTTTGGGCCTTTCTGTTGACCATGATGTCAATATAGCTCAGCGGAGGGTGCTTTGGCCCAGCTTACAAGCAACACTGCATGGATACTGCATAGGTTCACTCAGGAATGTCCTGCTGCGAATACATGATGGAACAGGTTGGCACAACATAGATCACCTAAAGTGGTTAGTTAAGAAATGTTCAAATTAAGTATCTATAAGAGAGAGGCCCAAAAGGCTTAAAGTACCTGGACATCATTCAATTGTCGTTGCATTTTTCCAAACTTCAGTAGAACCATGTGTTGAACAATGTTTTTTTTCCCTTTATATATACATTTCTTGGAATTATACTTTAATATTTATATGTAATATACACAAGTCCAGAGAGTTTATTCCACGTGTCACTCACATGTGTTGGCCAGCCTAAAATAGATGCAGAAAGGTAGTGAAAGTGGCCAAAAGCTCTGCGCAAGACAAGCCCAGCTCAGTTAAATGACGCCATGTTGGCTCTGCACCAGAATAGCTATTGCTGAACCTGAGCAGTGATCCCATTTCTTGCATTTCTGCCCTAATGGCAGATTTTAGTTTTCAAAAAGTGACAGGTAGGACTGATACTGGACTTTAGGGAGTTAAAAAAAAATCAGGTATCAATTTATATCGGCTGATATTGCCACAATTAATTGAAATGTCATCGAAATCGCAGTATGGCTTTCTGCAATTTTCACATTGCAGGAGGTGCAATATTTGTTCCAAGGCAAAATATGTGTCAAAAAACAAAGATATTTTTTAAAAATCGTTCAGCCCTAATATACAAAATATAGAATGTATACATAAACCTTTTTTTTCAATGTGTTTAACACATTTGAGATCTGTCATGGAAGCAGAATATTTTACAGTTTAATAATACAATTTTTTGTCCAGTCTCCTCATCTCACTATCAACTTCCAAACATGTAGGAGAACCTACGGTGACTGTGCAACTCGTGCAAAACACAAAAGCCCATGTTTGGTTTGTCGGTTCTGTGCTACTGTAGAAACAAGGCGGCGCAAGATGGTAACCTCAGTGGAAGAAGACCGCATCCTCTGTAGGCTAATTCTAAGGTAAAGAAAACAGGTTTTCAGGTGCTTAATACACTAATGAAGACATGCCTATGAATATTGGATTTCATTTCTCCCATATTCTAGTACGGGTGGGAATCTTTTTTGCACCTCACAATTTGATGCGGTTTTGATTCAGAAGGCTACGATGCAATTATAAACCGATGCTTCTTAATGAATCAAAATTTTAAGCTTTAAGGCCAGGGGGGCATCAGATTGTAACCATCTGCAGTTCTGCATCTCCATTCTCACCAAAACTGAAGAACTAGCCTAGTTTATAACATGTAAACATGACGCACATTAGGCTGGGGTGGTATGAAGGTATTACAATATACTAGGGTGTTAAGAAATCCCTGCAGTGTGTTGAGCCATTTTACAAAGTTTAACACAAATACCGTCATAACACCATATACCCCAGTAAAATGTCAGGAAGGTCCGAAGTTATGAAAAAATAGATTGTGTTTAGAGGCGGGAATCTTTTTGTCCGATTTGGTTCAGATTCTATTCTTGATTGAATGAATTGAAAAGGAGGCACAATTTTCAGTCTGCTCTCTTCAGGTCCACTGGTCAGCAGCCTTTTTATTTTAAAAAGTGGACTGCATTAGTTTTAATGAATGAATTAATATGAAATCATCTTACACACTCCTGCCTGTAGGATAATAACAAATCGATGGGGATGCAGAGTGCTCTGCTGTGTTGTTTTTAACGTTGCGTCTCCCGCGGTGGGACACTGACTGAGCAGAGAGTGATTTTCTTCACTCAGAAGGTCTCGTTCGTTTCAGCCGATCGCTTCTCCGCTCCGTTAACTTTGAGACTGCATGAAAACATGAATGCAACCGCTGCCTTTTTGTGAAGGTGGAGTATGTCTCTCCCGTACAACGTAACCTCTAGCGTGTGTGGTCTGTAGACCGCCCCGCAGCTCTGCCAACATCACATTATTAATCAACATTTAGAAAATCGATCTTTGACAACTGTTGATTCAGAATCTTGTGCATCTGCATCGCGGTGCATTTAAGAATTGCGTTTTACCCAACCCTTAGCCAATAGATTCCTGTTAATCGGACCTCTGAACTTGAATGAAGAATTATAATATAGACCGATATAGCTGTGATAGACCAATATCAGGTGGATAATATAGACCGACAGATATATCAGTTGGGAACTTAACTGATGAATTCAGACAAACACCTGTTTCACCGTGAGAGCATATATCAGAGCAGCAGTGCTGTCAGTGCTGGTCAGATTCTGACACACAGTATTTATCATTAAAGGGACAGTTCACCCCAAAGTCAAAAATACTGTTTTCCCTCTTACCTGTAGTGCTACTCATCCATCTAGATCAGACATGGGCAACTGGCGGCCCGTGGGCCGCATGCGGCCCCCGTCCTCGTTCACTGCGGCCCTTGAGTCAATTTCCAAATATCAGTACATTGTTGGTTCCACAGATGTTGACAGCAAGCAGCTGTTTGACTACATCTGAACGAGCTGCCAACTGTAATGACATTCTATTAGAGTCTATTGTACGGCAGCAGGAGAGGCCACAAGTACCACCAGTCACGGTTTTGTTATGTCCCATGTGCGCCGTGGTTATGTTACGTCACATGTGCACCGCGGTTTTGTTCTGTCCTCTGCACAGCTGCAAACCCCACAGCAGTGGAGTGTTTTGCCCACCTGATCGTGTTTACTTGCTCAGATTTAGTTGATCAGGTCCTCTTTTATTGCCCTTTGTGCTTCTAGCATGGATAAGCAGACTACGTGGTTAAATAGTGTCTTTTCTGTCTGTCTTTATGATCGTGAGTCTGCACAGGGGCTTTTATTTTGAAAATTAACCGGATTCTCCCTCCCTTATCTGTGTCCGACTCCCTGCCCGTTCGATCTGCTGTGTACGTATTAACGCAGCATCCATCAAAAATAGACTCGGTGCGTATTTGAAGTGCAGCTGACCGCCGAGCCGATCACTGCCTGTCTCTGGTGAATTTTTCTTTTTGAAAATATTTTGATTTGTTTATTTGAAACATCTCATGGAACGGGAGTAGAAATGCACTATAAACATCAAACATGAATATTAGTTGTTACACATAATGTTGGTGTTCAGTTTCATTCTATTATTGAATGGTGATTTTTTGAGAACCAGTTGTACTGAAAAATGTGGTTAATCACCCAGGAATGTGGATATAATGTGTCTGTGTTAAGTTCTTTAATGAATAGAAGCATTGCTAAATGCATTTGGGTGTGAAACATATAAAATGCATTACTTAAATTCCTTTTCATTAAATGTTTAGGTATAATTTTCCTGTATCCTGCTGGTGGAAGTGCACGGTCAAAATGTGGCCCTCTGGTAGTGAGGACAAAATATTTGTGGCCCTCTCTGTCATCAAAGTTGCCCATCCCTGATCTAGATAGTTTTGGTGTGAGTTGTCGAGTTTTGAAGATATCGGCCGTAGAGACGTCCGCCGTCTCTTAAATATAATGGAATTACATGGGACTCAACACCAGTGTCTCTTTCCATAAATCATGACCCAGTTACTGAAGATAATCCATAGACCTTGCTGTGAGCAGATTCATGTGGGAACTGGGTTTTTTCTCTCCAATGGTAGAATCACCCTGAACTAGTCTGAACGAGTCCGGCCTTTAGGACCTTTGCTGCGTGTCAGTTCCCCTGCTCTCTCCCCCTTTCCTGTCATATCTTCAGCTGTCCTTTAGATAAAAAAAAAATGCCCCAAAATATATGAATATAAAAAAGAATCTACTTTATTTCAACTAGAAAGAAAATTGTTCCTACATGAAACTTCTCACAGTGTCTGTGGGTTATGTAACCGCATCATGATTTCTGGATAGAGACACTGGTGTAGAATTTTTCAAATGTATTTTTGATGCTTTGAGCACCATAAGCCGAGTGCCATTTAATCTGAGAGGAGGCAGATAGCAGGCCAGGAGAAAAATAAGTAGTTTTTGATTTTGGGATGAACTGTCCCTCCAATGGAAGCCAGTTTATACAACCTGTCCACCCTGACAGTTCACCAGATCAATCTTACAGCAAATCAAATTTTCTCTCAAGCGCATTGAGGCTCTTAGGCTTAAGATTATGGTTTTAGCACACTTCATAACTTGGGTTTATGCCTCATTGTATTTGGTCACATGATGTCAGTTACTGGCCGAATAATACAATAAAGCATGTAGCTGTGATATGCAGGAATGTTTAGCTCAGAGGTTTTGATACTGTGGCTTAAAATAGCTAACTGGAAATAAAAAGCTTTTGTTTGGGGGAAAAAAGAGCATATGTCACAGGTCTGTGTCATTAGTGTTGACTTTTCAGTTGTGATTGAAGTCTTAAGATCTCTAGAACAAATACAGACACTACTGATTGTGTGTTTGTGTGTCAGCCCCCCCCCCCACCACCACCACCGCCGCCGACTGCAGACATGTTTCTGTTTTTGTGCTGAGGATGAGAAGTGGGTCACATGCTTGAATTATCCATTTGCAGGGTTGCATGCATCAGTGCCAAGAAATTGCATTACGTGGGAGACTTCTGCTAAGGAGACACAGAGACATTTCTGGAAGATGGCAGCTGAGCCAGGACGCACACAGCGGAACGGACGCAGTGACGCCTCTCCCTGCACCAGCCTGAAGGTACACACTCTAACACGTCTGGGACGAAGGCTCTCCCACTGACACGTACACTGTTTCTCTTGTAGATGCTGTGTGTGTGTGTGTGTGTGTGTGTGGGAGTGTGTGTTGTGGAGGAGGTCACATGCTCTCTTAGTATGTTTGCTTGTGTGTGTGTGTGTGTGTAGACCAGTACTAAGTAAATAACTAAATTACAGCAACAGTCCAACAAGTTCATTTGGAGAATGGCAGAGGAAATTAATTACCCCTCCTCTCTTCTATTCATCAATACTCTGGCATTAGTTTAAAGAAAACTTCACAGGGCCAGTTTCCTCCCTTTTGTGTGAATTTTCCTCCCCTGGGTGTCAGTGGTTGATGAGTATCCGTCATGGCTTTCAGCTGTGTAGTTTAAAACCAGAGGCCGCAACAGACATACACACATTTTTTACTCAAGTAGAAATACAGATACTTGTGTAAAAATAGACTCTGGTAAAAGTAGAAGAACTGATTCAACTTCATTACTCAAGTAAAAGCGATGTTTGCTTGTTATGTCTTTTATGTTGTTTTGTCTTATTGCGTCTTGTATGTCCTTTTCATCTTGTTAGGTCTTGTTGCCTTGTTTTTGTCTTGTTACATCTTTGAACTCATTTTCATCTTGTTTTCTCTTTTACATTGTTTTTGTCTAGTTATGTCTTTTAAGACATTTATGTCTCATTTTGTCTTCAATGTTATTTTCCTCTTATGTCTTAAATTGTTTTCATTTTGTGTTTTATGTTGTTTTTGTCGTTGCGTCTTGTACATTCTTTTTGTCGTTTTCATCTTGTGATGTCTTGTACATTGTTTTTGTCTTATGTCATTTTTTAAGTGATTTATGTCTTGTTTTTGTCTCGTTTTATCTTTAATGTTTTTGATTTATGTCTTTTACATTGTTTTCATCTTGTTATGTCTTGTTACGTCTTTTAAGTCGTTTTTGTCTTGTTTTGTCTTGTCACCTCTTTTATGTCTTGTTGCATCTTGTACATCCTTTTCGTCTCGTCAGGTATTGTTACGTTGTTTTTGTCTTGTTACATCTTTTGAGACAGTTTCACCTTGTTTCATCTTTGACATCACTTTTGGCTCGTTACATCTTTTAAGTCGTTTTTGCCTAGTTGCGTCTTTGTCATTTTTTCATCTTGTTTCGTAGTTTTCGTCTTGTTACATCTTTTACGTTTTCTTCTTGTTTTGTCACTTTCATCTCGTCTCTCCTTTCACATAAGAATGAATGCAGAAGTCATTACTGATACATCATTTCTGGTTATTAGACACTAATCATGTTAATTACCTGGTAAAACATACTTTTTATATATTAATGGGTTCTACAGCTACATTTGGTGTCATGTTTCACTCAGTTGAACTCGTTTTACTAAATTGGGAGTAAAAAGTCATTAAGGCAGACGATCATTATCTGGGAAACACCAGGTTTATTCACCCTACATGGAGCTAAAACTAATACTGAATTATGTTACATGTTCACAGAATCAGTTGGTGTCTGTTAATAATGAGTCATTAGGAATCAGATGATCTATTAGAAGGAGCAGATATTTACTGTGAGCTCAGCTCCATTAAATTTAACAATATATTTAACGGAGCACGGCAACGCATCCTGAATCCACACAGAACTCTGAGCTACGCTAATATTACTACTCTAAAAGGAAATGAACACACACGTCATTGAATCAATCAACTTATGTAACTGATATTTACCTTGACAGACACCGTGCGTTGGTGTGTTGTCAGGTGTCTTTTGTGCACATCTTTAGTCCACAAGGCATTCCTCTTAATTGGGAACGAGACACCCAGTCTTTCTTTCGGTTTGAGTGTGAGAGAAAAGTGTCCACAGACATGTTGTCTCTCCTCTGTCTTTCTTTTCTGTTATTTTCACCTAAAAGGACGCTGGTGAAAATGAGGCACGCACTCTGCTATGTATTAGTGCTTTGAGATGTCTGATTACTGTGATCTGATTCGGCTGTCCGCCCAAACACAGCCAACTATTTGGTCTCGTCTGTTATTCATCAGAGCATACTGAGGAGAGATTTTATTGTCATTTTTGTCGTTAATATTTATTTCATTTATGTCATCTCCACAGTTTAGTCATGAAATAAAAGTATGCCAGCGAACACTGATCAAAATTTTTTCTATCCTCATGTCACATACCTGCACACCTGCCAACACTCCCAGTTTTCCCATGTTTCTCCCGTATTTAATGGCCATCTCCTGGCAGGCTCGCATTTCATTGTTTCTCCTGGAAAACTCCCGTGAGTTGCACAGCTCTTTTTCTTGTTTTTCTGACACAGGCCCTGTTCAGGGTACTCAAGCATCCTGATCAACAAAAACACAGTCTAAAGTCAGTGGTGCAGTATGTTCCTGCTATTTAAAGGGCACATTATTCGGATAGTAAGATGTCGCCTCATAGGCGGGTAATGTTAGTTAATGTCCTGTGTTCTACACATCCAAAATGTCTCCCAGACAGTTGAAGATCAGACAGTGCAGAATAAAGCAACTGACTAAATCCTGACTTCCATCAAAGCTGTGTAAAAAAAATTGCTCAGTCCGTCAGGTGCCACAGTGCCGTGGTTAGCACTGTCGCCTCATAGCAAGAAAGTTCTGAGTTTTTGGCTGGGGCAGGGCCTTTCTGTGCGTGGTTCGCATGTTATAGAATAGAATAGAATAGAAATACTTTATTAATCCCCAAGGGGAAATTCATTTGTCTGTAGTAGTCTCATCTATTAGTGTTCTCCTCATGTCAGCATGGGTTCTCTCTGGGTGCTCCGGCTTCCTCCCACAGTTCAAAGACATGCAGCATAATAGGTGAATTGGTAACTCTAAATTGCCCGTAGGTGTGAATGAGAGCGTGAGCGGTTGTTTGACTCGTCCAGGGTGTACCCCGCCTCTCGCCCGCTGTCGGCTGGGATAGAGTCCAACCGCCCATGACCAGTCAGGATAAGCAGTTACGGACAATATATGTATGTAGTTTCCTCTGTTTTGTAACTCCAGTTTTTAGTTTTTCTGCTTAAATATTAACAATAATTGTTGCAGTGACATTACTGCATGCACTGCAGCCTCTCTAATCATTAAATCATCTTTTAAATGACGTTGACCAGCATGCGCTTTCCAGGTGATTTCTTCATTGTGTGTTGTGTATTGATGTATTAATGTTTTCTCGAATGATAATTATTAGACAGGCTGCTTTCAGTTATTAACTTAATGACATTTCCATGCACACAGTAATGTCACAGCAGTCACATTGCTGTGCGTAAATGCGCACATGGACAGTTAGGACACACCTGCAACCCATCTGCTATTAACTGTAATATAAATTTTTATGACCGTAAGACCTGCAGATTAACATCAGTGTTTGCCTCTTTAACTTGCTGAATCTATCATTTAAATAAGGAAGCACCAGAGGAAGGCACGCCTGGCTCTTAAAGGGAATGGAAAATGACAGTTTGATTAGTTTAATTCATGTTACGCCCAAAACTACACATATGAGAGATACAGATTACACAGAGATAACAGATTATGTGCTGTTTAAATAGCAACATGGAGCTGCACACACCCTAAATGCACGTGCACCATGTGCTATAGATCATCTAAATAGGGCCCTGAAGTGCGATATATTTCAATAGTAAACAACAGGGTTCTCATACGTCAGTGTCTGTTGGCACTTATCTTGTTGGCACTTTTAGAAACACTTTTGTTTTGCTCCTGGAATTCATTTGGGAGATGGCGAGGGTGTACAGTGCTGATGCTTCCTTCCTTCCTTTTGCTCTCAAAACAAAACTCAACAGATCCACTCTCCTTTATTGTCCTTGTGAAAAACATAATAAAATCTGAGTTTTAAAGTTTGTTTCGACCTTGGACGAAACAAAGCAGTGACACTTGGTGAGAGGTACTGTTGTTCTAGATCTTTCAATCATGTCACGTGATCTTAAACAGCACATGGAGTTTGCTCAGTTGTCATGTTCTTAGCACTTCAAGGGCTTCTCATCCACGGTGGCTTAAAAGTTGAGTTTCAAAGTACATGCCTGACCTTGGAAACTCACCTTGGAAACAAACCAATGTCTGTTTAGTACCTGTTGATCATATCACATGATCCTCATCAGCAGGTTGAGTTAATGAAATCTATTTCTTTCCTGACAGAGACAGCTGAAAAAACTGTCAATCCACTTTCAGATCAATTTAAGTTGTTCTTTGCTAATCTCGTATTGTCCACACTTCCCAAGGTAACTTCACATTAAAGGGATTGTTCAACCATAAATAAAAATTTAGTCATTATTTACTCACCCTCATGTCGATTTAGGGTTGAGTTTATTTGGTTAGTCCACAAAACACTGTTGGAGTTTCACTGGAAAACAGTGGAGGAGAATGGTGACCAGTTTCCAAATGTAAAAAACAACTGGAAAAAAAACAACAACATAAAATGCCTCCATACTACTCGTCTGACATAACCTGAGTTTCCTAAAGTACCGTCATGCCATTTGCACACCGTCACACCACACACACCCATGTCACTGACGCGGCTCCAAGCTAAGGTCTACAGTGAAGATTCAGGCTAAAAACATGGTGTAAATAACTTTTTTTGAGTCTGCTTGGCATGTTGGGGCTTTAGGAGACTTGGATTAAACCAGACAAGCAGTATGGAGGCATTTTTTTATGTTTTTTTTCCTGTTGTTTTTGAAGTTTGAAAACTGGTCACCTTCAACTATTTGGGAGATTCTGCAACACTGTTTTCCTGTGAAACTCCACCAGTGTTTTGTGGACTAAAAAACTAAACCCGACCTTCAGTCGGCATGAAGGTGAGTACATAATGACTGAATTTTCATTTCTGGGTGAACCATTTACACCACATGTAACATGAAGCACACACAGAAAGCAGCATCAGCAGCAGGCATCAGCGGTAACTTTAGTGCATTAAGTGTACCTTACTAAAGCTCATGAACAGAGCTCCAACTGTGAGCCAGCATTGCCATTTGAAGAATGACTGCTTGCAATTAGTGATATTGAAAATTCAGATGTAATCATGTTGATATAATTGGGTGTAGACTGATATAAAAGCAAGACGATGTTCAACTTTTGAAACAATAAATGAGATGGTCTTACTGCTCTGCAGTTTTGCCATTACAGCCTTGCTTGTTCTGGTAAAGTTAATGATTAATGATTAGGCCTAATTAAGAGATCAATTAAGAATTTAACCAATCAGTATGTTATGAATGGACGTTTTGTGTACCATTTCTCCGAAGCCAACCGGTTTTGTCAGAATTTGGTTTGGTCTGCCTTGTTAGCCTAGAAATGGCAATAAAAGTGCCCAATTTGACAGTAGTTGACAGTGGAGACTGTGGGGATCCCCCTCCCTCAAACAAAGCCTGGAAAAAAGTGCCTCCCCTCAGTTTACTTGCTTAGTTTCACTCAATTCTTGGATGATCATGATTGGGTTATTTGACCCCATAGACACTCAACAGTTGAGCCAAGGTAACTTCAGAATACACAAAATACATTAAAAAAGGTCTGTCCAACAGCATTTATTAGTTTCTAATTCTGGGAAAGTGGGTAAAATTCCCAATACTGAATCTAAGACCACACATATTTAGAGTATGATCTCCTTTTGAGAAATAATGCAATAACTAATGTAATTTTTTCATTTCCATCCACTCAACCTCCCCTGGGGAAGCCTGTGTCCCACTTTGAAAACTTCTGCTTTAGATTATATGTGCTTAATAAATTGATGTTTCACATAACTAATGTGACATTAGAAGATGTACATTTTGTATTGATTATTAATGATTAATGACTCTTTTTATGGCATTTTATGTGGAGAGCTGACAGGAAAAGGACGGAGACAGAGAGGCGGGGAATGTCTTGCAAAGACATATTACATATTAGCGGCTATGTCGCCTGGGTTCTGTCCAGGGGAGACAATAAAAGCTAATCTGATCTAACAAGGTTGGATTCAAAGCAAGGATGTTGTGGCTGCTGGTCAGCAAATATTACTTTCTGTGTGAACTATGTCAGTCATTCCCAAAGACTGGGTCGGGACCCACAGGTGTGTCACAGGAGATTTTATTTGGGTCCCCAAATAAATGAGACAGCAAAGAAAATTCTGAAAATCTTCAGATTTATATCTGCTGCTGCAATGTTTTACTGATGAGAGGAAAAAAACAAGCGCCTGTTAATTCCATCTAAATTAACTCATTTTGTCTCATTTATGAAGATAAATATAAAATGTTTGTCACTGTTAAAATGTGGGTCCCCAGGACAAAAAGCTATGTGACTCAACAACAGTACATACAGTAGATAGACAATTTAGGTCAAAGGAGCAACATATAACAGTTGCATGTCAAAAAATGAGTGCTGCACTCTGAATAGCCAGTTGGAGCCATCATATTTATGGCTGAGGCGAGTTGTGTCCTCCTCCCCAGACTCGAGGAGGCTCAGGCAGGCTGCAAGAACACTGCAGAAGCGCAAGACAAGCGCAACATGTGAATTGACAACAACAATTGACAGCGAGCCCTCCACTGTAAGCTGATCAGCTGTTTATTATAAAAGATCCCATACGTATGTCACCTGTGCACACACTCTGAAGCTGGAGTGGCTGCCTGTCTCGCTGCCTGCCAGACTCCATTAACATATTGCTCAGTTTAACACTTATAAACACCTTCTCCTTATAAAAGATTATTAATGATCTGTTAGGACTCATAAAGATGCTTGTTCGGCACTGCAGCTGTATCGTTATTGTCGCATTTTTTAACTTAGCGTGTTTCCTTAACTTCTGATGACATATCATGGTAAGTAAATTGAAGATTTCTCCTGTAACATTTTCTAAAACAACCTTTATGTGCTCATAGCTGTTCAGCCTCATCAAATGTGCGCATCATTTATAAGAGAAGCAATTATGAATTATTAGGAGGAAGATTAGATTGTGGAAACTTCATCCCTCGTCCCTATTTTAAGCTTATTTCTTCAACAGGCAGCAGCTCACGGGTAATTCATTTTAACGCACTCATCTCAACAAAAGAGTGGTTTCTTGTGTTCTTGAAGGGCCAAAGTCATTTCGAGATAAAGACCCTTGAATTGGAAATGTACACATAGGGCCGGATTTACTAAGATCCCAGTTTACGTGTACTAATTTGCATGTGCAATCTAGAATTTTGCGTGTGGGGCGGAACCGCAGTTTGCGGGTGATTTACTAAGATTGCGTGCGTAAATGGCAGGGGGTGCAAACGTGTTGGAGACGCCCTATTTAAATGAGGGTTTTGCGTGTTTCATGCTGCGTCTTGCAGCATGGCGAGTTTGGAGAGAAGAAAGCGCAAAGTGAAATCCGACCCTATGGAATT
>JAJHUR010118919.1:0-13733 GCA_027495735.1 Lutjanus campechanus
TGAGCCAGACTGAGCCGAGCAGCGATGCACTCTTCGCTCAGTGCTGGGTGGCAACACAGGAGCACTTCCTGGATGCAGCAACCAAACGGGCTGGCAAACACCTGGTCGTCCCCAGCAGCTTCTGTGAACAAGAGTGGATCAGGAACAAACAAACCATTTCATACATTCAGTTCACTTTTCCATGATAAAATCTCTGCCAGGAGAGTTATTTTTCACCTTCAGGACATTCTGCGATTAGCAAAAACAGCGGCTGAAAACAGCCACAGGTGCCAGGAAGAACACCAACTCCGAGGGTGATGAGAAAAAGAAAAACAAAAGAAACAACATAGTAATCCCGTATGTGTCTGGGGTATCTGAAAAACTCAGGAGGGTTTTCAACAAGCATGACATCCCAGTGCATTTCAAACCCAGCAACACACTCAGACAGAAACTGGTACATCCTAAAGATCGCACACCACACACACAAAAGAGCAACCTGGTGTATGCTGTCCAATGCAATGAGGACTGCAATGACTTATACATAGGAGAAACTAAACAACCACTCAACAGACGCATGGCACAACACAGGAGACCTAACTCTTCAGGCCTGGACTCAGCTGTCTATTTACACCTTAAGGAGAAAGCACACTCCTTTGAGGACAACAATGTCCACATTCTTGACAGGGAGGACAGATGGTTTGAGAGCTGTCTCTTATACACATCTAGATGTGTATAAGAGACAGGGACTGGACAACAAGTCCAGTTGCTTTCAATTTAATCTTTCTTTGGCTTCCATTTTCCATTATTTGACCAGCCAAATACATGTTTGAATAGAACAGAAACACCATTGTTTCCATAATGAATAAGTGTGAGTATTTTTATTCACCTGTTTTGACAGAGCCTTTATTAGTGGCAGAATGATTCAGGATCTTGTTGATCTGTTGTAACACCATGGGAAATCCACAGATCCCTTCAGAGTGGGGAACTTTAGGGTCAACTCTTACTCCTGAGGAGGCAGACAAGGATTAAAGATGAAAAACAAAATGAACCAGTGCAAAGCTGCTAATAAAGACACAAACTTTCAACTGGCCTTGTTCTAATCTCCAGTCTCTGTTGTGTAAGTTGCATCATCTAAAATACATTGTCAACATTCCTAAATTCAGGCTGTGTACCTCGAGCCTCCAGGCTGCTGTTGAGTCTGCGCTCTGCTGTGTCCAGCAGCTGTCGGGACGTCTTCCAGAGCTGACAGTGGCAGCAGGCCAGGTCGAAGGCAGCCATGGCTGCGGGGCTCAGCTCCTCCAGCAGTGTGTAAAGGAGGCCTGAGGGGTCTGAAGTGCAGAGGCTCAGCCAGTAGCCCTCCTCCAGTGAGGGCATCGGGTGAGCGGGGGTGCTGAGGAGACGGTCCGCTATGTCTGAGATAGAGTAGAAAGCCACACCTGCAAGAGAACACACACAGAAGTCCAGTCCTGAGGTATAAATGCATATTACATGGAAATGACAAACACTGACACATAAATGTTAATAAATAAAGCACATAACTACATGTTTACTTTGAAAACAGCACAATGATCTTAAACGACTTTCCCACATCACATTATATGCATATTGCAATTTCTATAATATATTTATTAATTATGCAGCCGTATTTAATATGCTTTTATATTCCTTAAATAAAGAGCAACATAAAATCCTAAGTAGGAAAATAGATGTCAAACCTGCAGCAGCAGCACTTCCGATGGCCTGCAGGGTCGATCGCCCACTGCTGCCCAGCCGAGTCCTCCCCGGGCCCGACGCAGCCGCCGTCCCCAAACCTTCTGAGGAGGACGAGGATGAAGACATGGACTGGCTCTCCATCTTCTGCTCCACCTGTCCCAATTCCACCAGGACTTCTTTGTAGCGCTCCATGAACACCAGCTCACCACAGCAGGCAGACGCCCCCAGATCGAACACCAGAGACACCTGCAGAGAAAACGGGACATACACAGGACTGAGCAAAGAAGCTTCTGCCTACATCTTAAGACATTACCTTCAAACAATCGATATATTTCTAGATTTCTACTGAATCAGATGGCCTTTCCTATGTATTTACAATTACTTACCAATTAATGCTAATCAGGCTACTGTGAGATATATCCAAAATGGAAAGAATCACTCACAATATGATGGATGACAAGACTCACTGAAACCTAAACAATAATCAATTTTCACACTTTTAACTTTGGCTACTAATTTTTATATGTGCCTATAACTTAAATTAACAAAAATAAAACAAAATAAAATCTGATCGATATAAAACCTTAAGTCAGTGAAGTAGAGCATTTTTAATTATTGTGTGTGTCAAGTTGGTCTACGATCTAAAATAAAGGTTTATCATAATCATAATTACAAGCAGTTGTAGTAGTAATGATGCATGTACTAGGTATAGGAATAGTGTCAGTAATTGTAGTAATATTATATTACTTGTGTCAAGTATCAACTTTTAAGCTGGTAAAAAAAAAGGGTTCGCCACACAGACCTGATGCGCCTCCATGAAGTTTCCTCGGCGGATGCAGGACATGAGTAGAGACTCGGGAGGGGACAACATGGCGGGGACCAGCCAGCTGTGGGGACCTCCACATGGACAAACCTCCAGTTCCACACAGCCTGCCACTGCTCCTCCTCCACCATCTGACAAAGGACAAATATACTGTCACGAATCCACAAAAACAACATGAGCGTTCAATTCACTGCTCCTACAAATACAAATCTTTTAGGGTTAATCTTCTCTTAAGGAAGATGGAAGCAAACACAGACACACAGAAACATGTTCCTCATAAAGTTCCTTACAACTGCAACTTTTGTCTTCTATAAGACATGATTTAATTGGTGGAAAACAGTGTTAATTTTGTTCCAAGACGAGATGATGACGAGAGAGCACCAATGTGATTAAACACCAGCTGTAACTATATCACCATGCAATGTTATTAGCAAAAAAAATACGAGACAGTTTAAAAATAAAAACATCAAACTAATCAAACACATCAAACTATGTCTTTAGTTTCATTGACAAAAAAGAGGACGAAATATTATAGGCTACTTTTTTTTTTTATCAATGCAGCAGTTCTGCTTCCTGTGATGTGCAAACCATATCAAGATTACACCAGCAGCACACGACGAGCACACTTAAACTAGACTAAAATTTACAGTTTGCTTTAACCAAGATAAAAGACAAAAATGCCCAGACTTTTAACAAACAAAACAGGATGAGGTTGACTAAGTATGATAAAAAACTATCTTAATGAAAAAGATAAGTCAAAGGTAGAAAGTAGCTGACAAAATGAATTGTACAAAAAGTAGATCTGACTCAATGTGCTTTGAACAAACCAAATCAGTACATGTGCATACGGTATGTAAAGGACAGGCTGTTGTTTGTGTCTTACCTGATGCGCTCGTGCTAACTTCTCCATTGTGTTTCTCCACAGAGGTCTGTCTCTCTGTAGTGTGTCTCCCTGGTCTCTTCCTTCTCCTCAGGCTCGAGCTCTTGCTGCGTCCCACAGAAGTGACAGGACTGCTGACCGCTGACATCTGGAGAGGATTCTCTGAACCTGCAAGTGAATTTACCATCAAGATTTAAAGAAAGAATGCCAGAATTCAAAAAAATTCAGAAATCCCATGTGAATTTTAGTTGTACTTGATTTTCTTTTATGTCTTGCATGCAGAAAGATACAACAAAAAAAACTTAAAGTAAGAGATAAATAAATATCCTCAGTTAGTCCATCTCACCGCCTCCACTGCCCTGGTTGCTGGTGATGATCTGCAGCCTCCACTGAGCCTCTGCAGTGCGTTTGGACAACCTCTGCAGGCGAGCCCCGAATGTGTCAGCCGTCACCGAGCAGCCGAGGCTCTCCGCCGCCTCGGCCTCTCGAGGCAGCGCTCTTCCCGCCTCCTGTCCCTCCTGCTGGCCCACCACACACATGCCCTCCAACCCTTCTTTCAGCAGCTTCAGAAAACCCTCCATGGCCGTCACATCGACCAGAAACCCCCTGCAGCTCTGGATAAAGTGCCCCAGGTCCAGGTGACTGGGGTGAGCTTCTGCTGGTGAGCTTAAACGCAGCTTCGGCTTCTCAGTCTCATCAGTCTTTGTTTTGGTTCCCAATTCTGCATTTGTGTTTCTTGTATCTGATGAACAGTCTGTCTGAGTGGCGCTGCCTGTGTTCTGATTCAAGTTTGAGTCTTTCTGGATCTGCTGTGCAAAGTCAGAGGTGGACAGAAAGAGAAGAGAGAAGATGTTCTCCAGGAGCTCCAGGCGGAACATGGCGGGCACAGCCTCCAGATAGAGCTGACACTCTGACAGGTAGTGCTGGAAGAGCACATGGCAACCTGGAAAACACATCAAACTTACTTAGTTATGTAAAAAAAAAAAAGTGTAAAAACTTAAAACATTTAATCTCTTTTGATTTGTGAGATTTCTCATATCAATTTTTATGTTGTGTCTCTACTGGAGGTGAAAGCTCTCAGCTATCAAGAGATGATTTTAATGAATGTTTGTTTTGAAGTTTAGAAGTAAAAAAAAAATAGATTCATTGAAGCATCATGATTCATTTTTACAATTTTCTGATCTATGTTTCTGATTCCTGAATTGATACAATTCAAATTCAATTGCATTTTAGCCCGTGCGGCAAAGTACTGCAGGCTAGAATCAAACCCACAACCGCTGATTAGGACTCAGCCTCAGTACAAGGGAAGCATGGACTCCTAATTGAGCTACCAGGGCGCCCCACATCAAGATCCTATCCTAGTTATAGTAATTTCCTATACATTTTATTGTCTTACTTTGTTTTTTACTTAACTGTGATAGAATGATTTAACACTACAAAAACTACCTACACGTACTATATATTTAAACAGCTTAACCATGACATCTACTGAATGTCTCGTGTTTTTATAAGCAAGATTAGAATCAGCTAACATAAGCAGACAGGAAACTTCCCTATCATGTGTCATCAAAACATCACCGCAGTAAAGAATTACCGCCTTTTGTACCTTCTGAGGAAGCTGAGGTTTGGTTTTTGTCCATTTCTGCGTCAGCGGGCTGGTGATTTTGCTGCGGCTGCATGGACTCGCACTCGGTGCAATTTGAATATTTATGTGCATTCACACAGAGAGCGTAGATGGCGTACTTCATGGCACAGAACCCCTGGAACAGAACTATGTTCCTCTGCACACCAGGACTGACAGTACCGAAGGCCTCTGCGTCTTCTGCAGGGGAAAAAAAACAAACATTATTCTGTTATAAATTAACCCCAAAATTCTTTTCAGACTCTACAGGACAAACAAGAGAGGATGCTGAAGATGCTGACCTGTTCCTGGTGAATTTGGCAGTTGCTGCAGCAGATCGAGTATCTTGCGCTCCTCAAACTGAGCCAAAGGAGTCAAGGAATGCAGAATGTAGAGAGCAGAGTGGTTGTCCAGGGTGTGAAGCTGTGCCAGCAATGCCTCCATGGATATCCCTCTGACGAAAACAAAACAAAACAAAAGAAGCAAATATCAAAATTAAATGATGATTCCTGGAGAGAACTCTGCTGGAAAAACTTCATTCACTTTTCTTTTTTAAATCAGTCTAAAGAAACTGGCACTCAGCTGTGCGGCTGGAGAGAATGTGAAGAAATCGCGGTTGATCGTGCTCATGTTTTTTGGCCGTGTCAAAATCATCAAAAAAAAATCCTGGGTTTTAGTATCAGTACATCAATAAGATCCCACTATGTTGGACATATTCCTGACAGCTGAGTAAAGACGATACTTAACCTTGTTATAGAATAGAATAGAATAGAAATACTTTATTAATCCCCAAGGGGAAATTCATAAATTCTTTCATTCATTCATTCATTCATAAATTCATTCATTGTTGTTGTTGGCCGCAAGTAAAAAGACTGAGGCCTATGTCTTCTAAAACAGATGACAGAAAACTAGGCCTTGTTCTGCTGATTATCCCATGATCTCATATTTGTTTTTATTTTCTGTTCAATATTAATTTGCTTTTTACTTACTGTCTTTATAATGTGACAACATGTTTATTAAAAAGGTTATGAATTAATAAATGAATAACGATTCAGATGGAGTTAAAATGCAAGTCAAACTTCATAAAGAAAAGCAAAACAAATGCTTACGGATTGTTGTTTTTACACCATTCGAGGATTTCAAGCTGAGAGGACAAGAGGCTGGCAAACTCCTGCAGAACAGAGTCACTGGCTGGTGCCTAAAAAGAAGGTAAAGACTGTATATTACACTTAAATAGTGGCACAATGATGTCTGGACAGCTGAATGGTTTCGGTTCTGACCTGCTCTTGGTGAAGGACGCTGAGCAGAGTTTGAGCCGAGCTCAGACTGCGACAGTGGGTCCATCCCAGGAGCAGCAACAGACGAGACAGAGGCTGGAACTCCAACTTCAGTAAATCTCTCAGCTGAGAAAACTCCTCGTGTTTAATCAGGTCGAGTGCAGTCACCTACAGGAAGGAACCAATCTTATTACCTTATTGAATTTACTCACATGTGGTTGCAAACCAACTTTACTGACCATTGGAATCCGGCACAACTTACAAAAAATGTAGAATTACTCCTGAAATACAGCCGTCTACACACAATTTTATTTTCCAATGCTCCTGGTATACTTACCAAGACCTGTTCGAGGAAGTGTTTTCCACTACTAAGGCACTCAAAATAAATGGTCTTCCAAATGGATGGACGATCCTTGTGGCAACATAAACTGAGGGCCAGTTTCTCTGCTTCAGGGAGGTCCACTAGGAGAAAACGGTGACAACAAGCTGATAAGTTTGACATCCTTAACAGAGCGTATTATTGTGTTGTGAGTAAGATAAACGTTATATAAAGATTTACATGACTAAATCCATAAAGTAATGATTCTTAAAGTATGAAGGCCCTGCAGGTGGGCTTTGAGAGGTCATGAAAAACAAAGTAAAAGATAGTTAAGTAATCAGAACTAAGAAAACAAAGCCATGGGATTTAAATTGCGTGTTATTCTTCATTTATCTGCCCTAGTTTAACAGGTGTTGCGCCATATTTGGCGACCCGTCACATGATCTTATATCGTATATATATATATATGTGAATGGCTGCCATAAAGTACTGCAAGCAAATACACAAGAGGCTCTTCCTTTTTATCGTTGAAACACATCGCCGTGCAAACGCCGTTGTGTAACATTAATTACTAAACTATGTGACCATGTACAAGATACACTGCTAAAATAGTGTCGGTCCCATGTAATCAGAATCAGAATCAGAATACTTTATTGATCCCCGAGGGGAAATTGCCTTTCAGTTACATCCCGTCCAAGAAACATAAAACAGACAGTGATACATAACAGGGGGAGGACAGGAGCGGGAAGAACTGTGGGTCAGCCACCTGAGGCAGCGCCCCGTTTACTTAGAGGAAAGTGAGAACAAGAGGGAGGAAGAGGGAAAAAAGCAACTCCCAAACTAGGCTCCTTACAGGGGGGCACAGTGTGGGATTAGGAAAAAAACACCTCGGCACATAAGCAACATAATATGACAACACAACAAAACTCGAAGACTTGCACAAGTGGAAGACACGGCCGTTGCCGTGGAGACGACCTCGGAGAGTTCAGAACAGAAACAAAGTTCACAGGAGTAAGGGGGTGGTGGGGGGGAGCAGGGGCCGGAGCATCTTGTCTGCATAACATCCAGGAGAATGGAGGGATAGCCGACCTTGGGTAGGCTGGTTATCTCAGGGAGCCAATGTAGATAACAATTGTTTTGGGACAGGCCGACACTGCAATTTTCCGTCAGCCTTTAAGTCTCTCTGAGTCTCACGGTGGCTTGTTTCAAATATATCCAAATTCAATGGCCAATTTCAGCCGAGCCGAGCTGACAACTTCTCCTAGTTGGCATCCACCTTGCGAAGGAGCTCAGAAATCGCATCCAGCTTGCGATTGAGCTCACATATCGCTTGAGTCTGAGTGTTGACAGCCCTGCACATTCCCTCAGTCATGACGGGCAGCTTCTCAATTGCCAAAAGTGCTGCCAACGTCTTCCGAACTTTGCGATAGATCAGGAAGCTGCTAACTCCAAACAGCAGCATACCTGATATCATAATTCCAATTATGAAGACATCTTCAACATCCTCAACGGAAAGGATCGACAGGCACACGATCCTCCACTTGTAGGAGTCCATCGTGTATCCGGCTGCAAACGTTCCGTCAGGGCAGGAGGGTTCACCTCTACCCAGCCTCTTTGTAGAGAAAATTTGGTCAATTGCATTGAGAGACCAGCTGATCAAATCCATGATTTTGATTTTATGATGATGATCACCAAGTCCATTTCTTTATTAGAAACTACCTGAAGGATGTGATTTGTGGTGATGTGCGCTCACGTTGTGTCGCTCTGAACCTTACAGACTGATCGGCACAGCTGTTTCAGAGCAATGACAAAGTTCTTAATACATCAAGCCTCTTAATTTTGCTCTCAAAGTGCACCAGATTGATGCATTTAACGCTTACCTATTGCAGGTATTCATTTGCTACTGTTTTGCATTAGCCCTGTTGATCTTAATATTTGGGCTGTAGTAGGGGGTGAGGCAGCTGTTTCTTGACTTAACCCAGTAGTTCCTAAACTGGCGTAGAGTACCGTAGAGTTCCGACCTCAAAACCACCGCGCTGTATTATCTGGAGCCTACACACCACTGACACACAGTCTGAAGCCCACAAACATCCTGAACACAACCGGGCGGGATCTCTGCAGATAAAGTCACCACCACACACTTCTAGTGAGTCATAAGTGATGATTCAGGGGGATTATGTTTGCATGAGTCTATACACTGTCTTTAATTACACATTTGATAGGACCAAAAGTACCAAAGCTTTAAAAAAAAAACAGATCTAAAATCTGCACAGATGAAACAGTGGGGAAGAATATCAACTGTCTTCAAACAGTGGCGGGGTTTAAAAAATAAAAAGCATTATCATATTTTGTGAGCAAAGGACTTTTTTTTTTTTTTGCCATAATTTTTGAAAAAGGTATAGTTTTTTAGACTAGTATTGTATTTAAGTTTAAAATTCTGGTATTGTGACAATATTAATAAACTTGTTAGAAAATGGAAGAAGTTCTATGCGGACACTAACTACACTGCAGAAGACCGCAGCTGCTTGTCACGTGAACGTTTTTGCAGCAACAGAAAGCAGAAGTGTGACGAAAAGAGGAAAAGGTTTGATGATGCCAGTGTCTGCTCACTAAAAGCGCAAAGAAAGCCACGTCTCAGGCTATAAATATCTTTTTGGTATCGTTACTATAAAACAAAAGACAAACTAAAAACTGAAACCGCTCAGAGGAGGAACTGATTTATAGGAACAAACGGCTGTTTTACAAAGCAGTGTGGTCATATTAACAAGTCTTATGTTTTATTTTAAATATAAGGGCAAAACCTGACATGAAATGAAAATTATTAAAATCAAATAATGCTCAGCTCAACATTTATTGATTTAAGAGGAGAAAGTTAAACATCAGCAGGGGGAAATGTTTTTAAATGGGCTGGACACGCTCAGATTACCTCGCGTATCAGGCGCGTTCCTCAGCAGATGATCCCTCTGAAGCCTCAGAGCGGTGGAGCAGTACACGGAGACGAGAGCGTCGCACCGAGGGCGAAGCAAAGAGCTCAGGATCCTCTCCTCCTTCAGGGGCCCGTCTCTGGCCGCCCACAAGGCCTCGCACAGCGCCTCGAGCTGCCCGCCACTTCTACGGGAGCCCCACGGCATCACGGACAGCACGGCGTATATCTCCTCCACCCAATCCTCCACCTTCTCCGGCCTCCTCTCTGGTTTTCCCAGTTTCTTCATCAGGTGTTGGATGAAAGTGTGCTGCAGAGTGTGATCCTCTGAGCATGACTGGTCCTGCAGGAGAAAATACGGAAAATGGAGCATGATAATGTCCTGACATTCATAATAATCAGTTTTAGAAATTCATGTGCACATACATGTACATAAAAGATATATTCCCAAATTTAGATTTTGAACAGTACCGTTTTTTGTGCTGCTTTACTGTCATGACATGATTGACTCTACCTGCAAGAAATGTGCTAACGACTGGGCGAGTCTGGGCTTCTTTTTCTCCAATAAGGTTCGCAGGCAAGACTCGACAGCAGCGTCTGTTGTCCTTGAACCATCTGGGGCCTTTTGTTCCGAATGTGTGTCCAAGAAGGCCTGATGCAACTCCTGCAGAAAGATAATTCATCTCACTTATCCTAACATCTGTCTGCAGTCACAACAAGTAAAACAAAACAAATCAAGTTAACCTTAGAACATTTGGCTCGTGTGAACATAAAACTGTGTCTCAATTTAATTAAAAGTAACATTCTTAAGTTGTTTTTACTGATTCTTTATCAGCTGTCTATTTGGTTACAGACAAAAGTTGAAATAATAATAACCTTGAGAGCGGTCTCTGGTATTCCCTCTGACCCCAGCTCCTCCAGAAGCAGCAGGAACTCCAGCTCTCTCCTGATGTCGGGAGGAACCTGAAGCGGAAAGTAAACAACAGTTAAGTTAGTATGTCACACTGTTGGTCATGTCTCTGATGCCTTTTCACCCAATTTCACAACACAATATCATCTGCTTTGTTTGGAGGTTTCTGGTTCTTTCTGGCTGTGTTTTGTACATTAACACAAACAAATATGGTCTCAAATACCAACATACTGCTTCAAATGACACAACTAAACATGCTGCTTCAGAGTAAGTCAAGTAAGGACAACAGAGAGAGCGACATTACCTGCTCTTCTGTCCATTTCTCCAAAACCTGAAGCCAAAACCAAGCCAGTTTGTGTGGACTGCCAACAGACTCCCATCTACAAAACAAACACACAAGCACAAATAACACACAAGTTTTTGGGATGAGAATTTTTGGAGGCCTAATAACAATATTACATTACATTTGATTCATTTTTACAAACAAGGAAAAACTGAATGTCTTGTGAACATGCAGCTGCGTGACTCACTTTAACTTGTAAGGATGGCAGACAATAGCTTTGATTATGTCCCGCAGGTTTTCTGAAAGTCCTCCCGTTGAGTTAACCAGCTGTGGCACACAGGCATTGGCCAGCTCCCACTCTCCATGCTGCAGGCACCTCTTGAAGTACTCAAACAGGTCCTGGAGGGAGGTCTTGGACTCAGAGCCGAAGGGATGCATGTCCGCTTTCACTGTGACACTCCTCTGCTCAGTGGTCACAACTGGGGAGGCACCTTTATTTCCATATATCCAAGGAGGATGCTTGAGCTTTCCTCACCTGAAACAGAAAAAAGCCATCTGGGTCTAGTTTGACAAAACAAAGTAGGGCTGCAACTTCATTTTTTTTTTTTATTATCAATTAATCCAGCAGTCATTTCGTTGTTTGGTCCATAAAATGTCAAAAAAATGGTGAAAAAACGTTGATCAGTATTTCCCAAAATCTAAGATGACGTCCTCAAATGTCTTGTTTTGTCCACAACCCAAAGACATTCAGTTTACTGTCGCAGAGGACAAAAAAAACAGATGTGATGATTTAATGGTCGCTAAGCTCTGTCATCTTAGAAGTGTCATTTTTCTTCTTCGTACACACGCTTGAAGCTGCGAGAAGGCAGGAGTAAACAAAAAGAAAAACCTCTTTGTTTCTTAAACTTACATACACTGACATCGTATTGATCTTCTCTCTCTTTAAACAGATTTTGGATGCTTTCAGGTCATAATTTGTTGTTTACCTTATGCATGTTTAGTGCCATGTTAAAATCAATCCAGTCTTAGACTTTTTGAGGCAGCGGGTCAGTGGGTTCTTGATAAGCAGTCTTGTTTACAATTCTTATAACTCTCTTTTGAAGCATAAATGAATTTATATTTGTTAGGGATGCATGAAATTTATATTTTTTCAGCTTATTTCTCAACCAGTAATTACCTGCTTCTTATAGCTGATAGTGATAAGACAACCAATTTCACAACTAATTTCACATTTTTGTATCTAAAAAATAAGTTCATATGTGTAGTTTATGTACACCTGAGGGCAAGAAAGTCTGAACTGTAGTGAGCAAAGAGGGATGATTTGATATTCTACAGCTCTAACTGACACTGTCACTATAATAATAATAAAAAAAACAACAACAGAGGAATTGATTTTTTCCCCCACCAATCCTAGGTTTTGATTCTTAAACAAGCAAACATTCAAATCCAATGGATCTTCTCACATTTTAAACTGATTTTGGATACTTTCAGGTCGCAAATGGTTGCTTACCTTATGCATGAGTACTGCCATTTTAAATCTACCAAGTTTTTAAATATTGGAGGTTTTAATTTAACAAACATACAGCGGTTGGTTCTTTGTTTACAATTCTTATACCTCACTGTTTTTTATATGTATTTCTGCACAGTAAGTCATCTATGGCAGTTCAAATGAACAATATCTTGTCTTAACGTTTACTGCAATAGATGTTTTTGCATTGATACAACCTATATTGTTTACAGAATAATTTATCTGTGATAACTTTCAAAATATAGATTTTAGACACACTTTCAATTTCCTCATCACTTGTCAGAAGTTGGCTTTGTACATTTGTTACACAATTACCAACAATGATTAATTTAGCATAGCTGACTTATTAACAACCGATTATTCATGCATATGTTCCTAAATGACACGTCTCGCCTCGTCACCTGTTACCATAGATGTGAAATGTTAAACACAATGCAATTCTATCATCTGTACCTTTAATTGTCTGTGCAAGCAACCCACGCACGCCGAGAAAGAAACATGGATCAGCTGCTGCTGCGTTCAGTCGGCGACACTAAATACGCCCTCAAGTTACATATGCTTTTAAAATGTCAAAGGTCCATCTTCACCACTCGTCTCTACTCAGATTTGACAGCTAACTCAGCATAATGTCACTATTAGCGTTAGCATTAGCTAAAAATGTTGCTGACTGACTGCAGCTAAAAACATTAAGTTAGCTAACTTTCGTAACAGCTAGCAGACCCAGAGGCTAAAGCGCTGAGAAGTTAGTGAGTAATCGATAAAGTTACTTACTCATTTCTTTGCGCTGTTTCCCCTCAAATTGGGGTTTGTACACACTCCCAGCTCCTGCTTTCTCCTGACCTGTTATGCTAGCTGGCTAGATGCATGTTAACGAAGGTCATGTGACACAATCAGCTGATTCTCGGCCGCTGGTTGGTCAAAGGTTGGCACGAGGTGGGCGTTCCAGAACAGCGAGCCAGGAGGGTCTTTTCTACACAGCTGCCTTCATGTGCTGTCGGAAATACAAGAATTAAAAGAGGAGGACAAATTATTGTTCATCTTTTTTTTTTCTAATCGCAAGTGTACTTTTTTTTATCTTAAGTTATTTATCTGTGTTTATATAAGCCTACATATCTCTAACAAAATCACAATTCTTATGTTTATGTATATTTTTCTGTTGTTTTATTTTACACCTGCTGTGGGGGTGTAAAGATATGTTTTCCCTCCCAAGTCCCTTTGAACTGGAAAAGAAAATGAATTTATTTTTAAATGAATTGACAATCAGCAAACTACTTAGAAACAAATGCAAACAAATTCAAATTGCTTCACTGGCATGATGTAACACTGTAGAATTTTTGAAAATGGTAAACTAAATTTAACTAAATATAAAAACGCATTTAGAACAAACTATAACAAATCACATAATATAATAAAAATGAAAATAAAACTACTACAACAAAGGAGCATATTACAGAAAAGAATACTACAATAAAAAACA
>JAJHUR010118920.1:0-11273 GCA_027495735.1 Lutjanus campechanus
ATGAAATTTTATCATTAAAGAAGCTCAAGAAATTATTACTGCTGAGAGACAGAGGAATACATGGTTCTATAGAGCTATGACTCTCTCTCAGCCTTACTACAGTGTTAAAAAGAAACCTGGGGTTGTTCTTGTTATCCTCTATTAATGATGAGTAATAGGCTGCTTTAGCAATGCAGAGGCCCTTCCTATAGGTTTTAAGACTATCTTGCCAAGTTATTCGATTTTCTTCCAAATTGGTGGAACGCCATTTCCTTTCTAGTTTTCGTGATGCCCGCTTTAACTTACGAGTTTCTGAATTGAACATGCGACTAAACATGTCATCACTGGTGGTGTTAGGTAGGGGCCCAGAGAAAACTACGGAGTCCGACATAGTTTTTGCATATGTACACACCGACTCAATATTAATTTTGGTGACCTCCGATTGGCTGATCGGGCGTCATTACCGCCGATGTGAATAACAATCTTACCATATCTACGTTTAGCCTTCGCCAGCAGTTTCAAATTTGATTTAGTGTCGCCCGCTCTGGCCCCAGGAATGCATTTTGACTGTGGTTGCTGGTGTCACTAGTTTCACGTTTCGTACTATGGAGCTGCCAATTACCAGAGTTTGTTTCTCAGCGGGTGTGTCACTGAGAGGGGAGAATCTATTGGAAACGTGAAGGGGTTGGTGGTGAGCCGTGTGCTTTGTTTTACGGCTATGCTTCCCTCGGACAGTCACCCAACCTCCCGGCTGCACGGGAGCTGCAGGGGGACGGCTAGCAGAAGCTACCTTAGGTCAGTCCGCACCGGCTATTGGGGACTGGCTAGCTGCTGAATTTTCCATGGTGCGGAGCCGCACTTCCAATTCACTGAGCCTTGCCTCCAGCGCAACAGATAAACTACACTTAGTACAAGTACCATTATCACTAAAGGAGGCAGGCGAATAGCTATGCATGTTACACACCGAGCAAGAGAGAGCAGGGGAGTGAGAAGGAGAGAGGGAAGCCATGGCTAATAGCTATGCTAATGCTAACGTTAGCTAACAGAGATGGAGAATGTGAAAAACAGCTGTGTGATATAGCGATAACACTGCTTAATGGGGTCGCAGCAAGTGCTTAGGTAGTACGAAAGTAGTCTGGAGTTAAAGAGGTTAATTTGCCGCTGAGATCGGAAATCTTTTAGTGAAATATACTGGGCTAAGCCGGAGCTGCAGTATCAGCAGTACACAACACAGCAACAGGAAACAGGAAATCACGCAATACGCTTACCGTAACACATTGCCATTATAATTACAGACACTTTGGGTTTCTCAGATGCATTCCCACTGGTTTAGCACCTAAGTCACATTTGGGTTCTGGAAACCTGTTTCCTGAACCTTCTAGCGAATTTAGCATTCTGATCCTCCCGTGATTTTGATTTCCTGCCAAACAGTATTTAACTTGAACAACAACCTGACTCCAGCAGACAGTACCATGCCACCGTGCCTTGAGGCTGTCTCCACTGCACAGTGAATAAAGCTCATCTAGAACCAGCCAAGACCTGAAAGAATCTTTACTTCAACACAGGTCTGTAGCTATTGACTCTGCAGAAAGTTGGTGACTTCTGCACACTGTGCGCCTCAGCATGCGCTGACCCCACTCTGTGATTTTACGTGGCCTACCACTTCGTGACTGAGTTGCTGCTCCTCAGAGTGACCCATTCTTTCACAAATGTTTGTAGAAGCAGTCTGCATGCCTAGGTGCTTGATTTTATACACCTGTGGCCATGGAAGTGATTGGAACACCTGAATTCAATGATTTGGATGGGTTTCCTGATACTTCTGTCAATATAGCGTACCTAGAAAGAAATCTAAAGCAGCATTTTACTCAATTTAAATCAGATGTAACATAGCTGACAATGAAAGTCACAGAGTTGACACAAGTATCATAATTGACTGGATATATTTATTAACCAACAGCAAAGTGTTTATTTCAAGGCAGAAGTCCCACTCAGTTGGGGCAGCTGGGGCCAGTTGTTTTGTCACAGAGGCACATTTGAGAATTTGTGAATTAGTCAGATATATTTTTTTGGTTTAGGCCATGTGCCATCTAGTCCCATTACCTTGGAGAGAAGGCAAACACGTCTCTCGCTGATATCTCCAAAACTCTGCAACTCACACCAAAACTATCTAGCTGGATAAAAAAGCACTACAGTCCAGGGGGAAAATATGTATTTTTGATTATGGGGTGAACTGTCCCTTTAAGAATTATTAAGTGCAATATCCAATAGCCTTGGTAATAATTGTTGAGTCACTCAAATCCGTCCCTGTGTAACTGGATGTTAACTCACTGATAAGCAGGAGAGGCATGAGACTGTCTGCTCAGTTATGTTCCACATGCTTGTTCCACATTCTCTCTTGACAAGTTGTTAACGCTGAGCAGGTGAACCCAAGTGAGACACAAAGAGGCAGGACAGTAGGAGTTTAGGATTAAAGGACTATTTATTGTAAAGCTAGATAGTGGAGGATCTGGGCTGGGGCTTGGATGGGTAGCTGGGCTGAAGCTGGCTGAGCTATGGAGGAGGGTTTGCTGGAGCTGGGGCTGAAGGCTGGGCTGAGTGAGGGTGACAGGCAGGCCCGGAGAGTGGGTGAAGAGGTGGAGGAGCAAAGGCAGGAAGGCTGGAGACCAGGGCTGAAGGGGAGCAACATTTGTAAAGAAGGCTGGAAACACAGACTGACTGAGTCAGATAATACAATCTGAAAAGGTGCATGTGGCAGGACTTGGTCTTTGTAGAGGTCTTGATTAAGGATGAGCTGCAGCTGGTGAAGCTCTGCTCCACCTCCAGCACACCTGTCTCCACTCAGGCAATCACACACTCAGCACACACACTCTAAGCAGAGGTAGAGGGTATGACACAGGTAAAAATAGTTGGGTTTGAATAAAAAGACTAGTCTTTTTTTTCTCTTTCTTATAGTTAAGGTTGAGACCCAAAATGAGTTGTGGACCTGTTTTTATTGAGTCATGAATGGGCAGAGTCAAATGCATGCTGCACAGAACAAACTGACAAAAAGTAACATTAGCGTTTTGCGCCATAAAACAGCAAACTTAACAGACAAGTCATGTAGTCATCATGTCTAGGCATGATGGGAAATGTGGAAATTTGGAAATTTGATTATTGCTGTGATGTACTTTTATCATGGCATCAATACATTTCATATACATTTTAAATTCATGGTTTGTTGTGTTCTTTATCAGTTTATTAATGTAGATGTTATATCAATTCATTATATACTTTTCTAAGTTTGTGTTCTGGGGAGACAACACGTTATTTTGGGTCTCAAGCTGGAAAAGATTTGGGAACTCCTGCTCTTCATACATGCGTATTCTGCATATTGGAAGTTATTCTTACTTGCTTTGTTGAATACTTTAGTCTGATTGGTCAATTATAGCACTCTAGTGGGGTATACTACTAAGGAAGCTCAACACAGCCAGGCTTTCTTTGCATGATCTGGATTGACAAAGCCTAAAACCGCAATCAGAGATAATTGGTATCACGACGGTGGTTATCAATGTGATTTGTCAACCCAGACTCTCTTCTTAAGGCTTTGTGCGTGTTCACATAAAAGGGGCGTTTGGAGCGTCATTTGACTCAATTTCCGCACAAAAATGAAACGATCGCGAGCCGCTTACTTCAGCCAGGAGGAGCAAGTACAGATAATAGAAAAAAAAATTATTACAGCAAAAAGCAACACTGTTGTTGCAAATAAGGCAAGAGAGGAATGCTGGCAGAAAATTGCTGACCGCATCACTGCATAAGCATAAGCAATGCTCCACCACAGTACACGGCGTCAGAAGAGCTGGCCCTTGCCAACAATGAGGGGCGCCCAATTATGGAGGGCATAGAAGGGGGTATGCGATCAGATCCCGCCAGCAGCTCCCAGCATAATTTGTATATCCAGGGTATGTATGGGGCCTTTGGTGGTAAAGAACTAAATGCTGTTTTTTGTGGCTTTGAGGTGTGAAAATATCAATATCAGTATATCAATATCTGTCTACATCTAATTTCTAGTCGAAGGAGACACACTGGTTTTAATGGAGCCACCAGCACATGTCCCTCATCACCCCTCCCCAGTGGTAACTGTCATGGCAATTTGTCAAGTACTCTCATTCATGTTTGCTGTGTAGAATCCACATCATGCAGTTGTCTTAAATTATTCTTTAGGTGGAGGTTGATGATTAGGACACGCTCTCTGTGTACTCAGAGAGGCCTATAGGGGTAAATATATCTTCATCACTTAATTCTCAAATTTATCTGTTGATTAAGTAACCAAGCTTTGCTTGCTGATTTATTTCACAGGGAGAGGAAAATCTCCATCACTCCCCTCAGCCTACGGCCTCCACGTCTAGGCAGGCCAAAAGGCAGAATGTAAGGGTTTTATCATTTCTAGTAAAGTAAGCACCATGCTAAGTAAATCATGAACACAGTGCAACACCAATGTGACTGAAAACATTATCCTAGTCATCTCTGCTGCTTAAGAACTTTAAACTAAAACTGCTTATACAGGTTTGAGCAGATACCATCCGTGCCTTGTACAAAAGGAACCTTGAGCTTGACAATGAAAAAAAGGAACTGGAAATTAAGAAGCTTAAGCTGGAAATTGGCATACTCGAGATCAAGACCAAGGTATTTCTGTGAACAGCAGTTTAAAATATTTCAGTTTAAGCACGATTGACATTGTATACTCATGACTTTTCCTCTCTCTCCCCCCAGCACATGCAGAAACAATAAATAAATAGAATGAAACATTCAGCAAGTGGGTCATTTACTTTAATGTTTGTGTTTCTTTTGTTGGCACACTGCCATGTTAGAAGTTACTCGAAGAACTGTTCTGTGATCGCCTGTCTCATGGCTGCTCCAGATGGGTGATCAAGGGTGATGGGGTCCACAATGTCTGGTGCCACAAGTGGCACATGAGGTGCCCTTTCCTTGCGTATTACTGCGATGTTATGCAGCACCACACATGCTATTATGGTTTCACATGCCCGCTCAGGAGACACCCTCAGGCCACGGAGGCAGTTGAAGCGTGACTTGATGACCCCAAAAGTGTTCTCTATCCTGACCCTGCACTTACTCAGAGCTGCACTGAAGCGGCTCTGAGATGGAGTCTCAGGGTCAGGATAGGGGGGTCATCAAGTACATTGTGCATGGATAGCCTCTGTCCCCCACAAGCAGTCCATCAAAGAGCCCTGTTAATAAGGGGAGAGGTAATCACTTCATCATTGTTAACAATTAATCAGGAATAGAATGATTCCAGAATATTTGCTATACCTTGCTCAAACTGGTGACCCAGCAATGACTCTCTGAAGATTCTGGAGTCATGGACTGATCCGGGCCACCTTGCCTCAACACTTGAGACCATCAGCTGATGGTCACAAGTCATCTGCAACATACATGTCAGGTGAATTTCACAATGAAGGCAGTGAAACTCAGGTACTAGTGAGCTTTTTTGAGAGGAACTCATAAGGCTTATTATGTGTGATGAACTATGGTAAACAGTGACTGTTTCTGATATATATGCATACTACTGTGCAGCACTATTAGTGTACCCGCATGCAATGTGCATATGTGCCACCAATCACCAGAGAAAATTGAATGCCAAATAGTTCACCTGGACATTGATACTGTGAAAGGATTTTCTATTCACAAAATCGCTTTCATGTTCTCCCAAGGGTCCTGTGATGGGTACGTGGGTGCAGTCAATGGCACCTAGGACCCTGGGGAATGCTATTAAGGAATACAATTTATATATTAAATCTCACCCGAGTAGACGTCATACTGCTTAGGATAGGGAAATAGTAATGTATATTACCGGCGATTTTGTATAACGATTCTTTTACGGTCATTGTGCGCAAATGGCTGGGAAACACCACAAGCATGTTCAGCCTCTCAGCGAGAGCAAGAACAACCTTGCGTATGGCGCGGCAGACTGTGTTCTTGCTCAGATGTTCAGCATCACCGACTGAATGCATGTAGGTTCCCGTGGCAAAGAAACGTAATGCCAC
The DNA here is from genome assembly GCA_027495735.1 of Lutjanus campechanus. Classification (NCBI taxonomy): domain Eukaryota; kingdom Metazoa; phylum Chordata; class Actinopteri; order Lutjaniformes; family Lutjanidae; genus Lutjanus; species Lutjanus campechanus. The sequence goes on from JAJHUR010118920.1 coordinate 6,021, forward strand.
ACACACAGTTTGGCCAACCGTGAGCGCACAGCTTCTCCTCGTGGCATTCCTGATGTTTGGTTCAACCAGCGCGCATATGTATCGTATTCCCTCAGCTGAAAATCTATATCGCTCATGGAGAATATCATCAGGGAATGCCAGCGGGTTAGTGCGATCACGGAAGACTCTCTCTCTCCGTAGTGATCCTCTAATTATTCGCGCACCCAGGTCCACCGGAGCGTCCACAAATGGTGATGCCATATCCAATGGAGTTTGAAGGGGTTTAACAGTGAAAGGGTGGCGCTTTTATAGCCGATTTAATCTGTAACTTAGAACATAACCTGCTCCCGACCAGGTTATGAGTTTAGCATAAGTTACCATGGAGATCTAGCCAGGTTAAAAGAGAGACACCTTCGTGACACTGAAAATCCTGGCTTTGGACTTGACATAGCTCGCTAACCCATTAATCTCGCTTCGTAGTATACCCCTCAGGTCTGCTAGACCGTTGCGATGAATAATAGACTGTTGCTATGGAGAACAGACTGTTGCTATGGATGCAGTTCTGATTAGAGATTCTGCAATAGGCAATAAAAATCATTTTTATGATAACATACAATGAGCAGGTCATTGTTAAGATACTGTGACATGGCTTTGTTAAATACTCGATTCTGATTGGTCAATTACAGCATTCTAACAATACATTCTAACTCAGATTTACCTGTATAGCAGACTGTTGTTACGAAGAACATGCACAGTTCTGATCATTGACTCTGGAGGAGCAATAAAATTATTGTTAAAATCACCAGAAATAAAACCATGAAATCATTTTAAAATTAATATTTTGGGTCAAATTATTGATTTCTTTTTACATAATCATGACCTGCTCACCGTACATTATCCCTCACATAAATCCCTTCAGGGTGATTGAAGACCCCTCCGCTTCATGTCAGGATCGTGCGTCACCCTCTTGGACTTTATTTGAAATAATGACCCTCTGACTGTACATTATCAAGATGTGATGTTTTGTGACTCACAAACACCTTGGATTATACAGAACCTTCCTCTGTGTGCAGGTTCAGTGATTGTCATCACTATCCTCTTCTATCAGGTGCACATATTTAGAAGAAATCATCTTCTGTCATACAGAAAAACAGATGGAAATAAAATACTGAATATGCACAAAGAAGCTGAAATGTCACGTGCAGTCAGTCTGACTGTATTTGTTGCTGTGATTAAGCTGTAGGTCACTCATTCTAACACAAGATGGCACCAGAGCTGAAACTACAGTAAAAACAGCAGGGTGTACCGGCCCAGTTCATTTTGTGTATTTAAGTGTGTTTTGCAGTTGCTGACAATCATTGAAGCAACTCTCACTTAGAAAACAGCCTGGAACCATGTTCACTTGTGTGTGCACACCGTCTGAACTGGGCGTGTGTGTGCTGTGATGGTGTGCGAACGGCACGTTTGGGCTTTAGGAGACTTGAATTACACCAGAGGAGCAGTATGAAGGTGTTTTATGTTTTTTTTTTTTCTAGTTGTTCTTTCCACTTGAAAACTGGTCACCATTTACTTCCATTGTTTGTGAGATTCTGCAAAGCTTTTCTCCTGTGAAACTCCAGCAGTGTTTTGTATAAATAAAAAAACTAAACCTGACCTTCAATCAGCATGAGGGTGAGTCGATAATGATTGAATTTTTATTTTTGGGTGAAATATCCCTTTAAGCGAATGGAATGCTGCTCAGTCAAAGTTAGTAGCTCTTTTTATACGTTTCAACAGTGAAATACTTGTAAAAGCCAGAGACAGACATAAAGGTGACCACTCGCAATCATATGAGGATTTTGGGAAACGTGGTCATTTACGGCATTTTGTGTGGAAGCAGTGATAAATGATTCACAGTTTGGCCCATGTAGACTTCATAGACTGACATAGCACTGCATTATATATAGTTATAAACTTATCAGACATAAATTTGAGCTTGATTGCGTCCAGTAGTTGAATTTATTTTGTATCAGTAATTTAAAAGAAAAGACAAGTTCCTGCTGACAGAGAGGGGAGCTAAGCAGATTAATACATACTGTCAACTGATGTCCTTGTTTTGTTTATATTTTTTACCACAGAGCATCACTAAAGATCTGAGATCCAGCACTGCGTCCTGCCATTTCATTTTTGTACACACACATACACATAGGGCGCAGGTTGAAAAATAGCAAAGTTATCCTTTAAGTATGGTATTCACCACTGGCGAACAGTGACTGTTTGGCTAAGTTTTGTATCAACTGAAGTCCCAGCTCAGACACAAGAAAGCAGCAAAAGGGCCGAATATTTAGCTGGAATAAGCAGCAGACAGCCAGGTAGGTTGTGACAACAGCAGGTGTAGTTGTTGCACGTCAAAGCCAGTAGATGGCAGCAAACACCACACAATAACAGCAGAACAAGTACTGTAGTGTAGTGTAGATAACAACCATTTACAGTAGATATTGAGATATAACTCAGTAACTGCTGACAAAACCCCCAAATAGAAAACATTTATTGTTTGTGCTTTTTCACAATAAAAGCATTTACATGATGAAACAACAGGGGACTTTTATTGTGAAGAATTTAAGAAAACAGCATGTTTATCTCAGAGACATACATAAATGCAGCCCTAGTCTGAACACATATCTGCATATGAATGCAGAATCTGTAGGAAAGGAGCAAAGTTCTGGTTTCCATTTATAGTCCAGCTAGTGCTGGCCAGTAGCATTTGAGCAGGCTTTTCATTATTGCAATATAAAACTATACAAAAAGTTAAGAATGAATTTTAATTGACTTGATCAGTACTTTGTGCGCACTCAATTCCCAATACAGAATTTAAAAATCTCTCAAAATGAACCCCAGTTTTTGCAGTTCATGCAGTTGCAGGGTGGTGAGTATTATTACAGTGTGACACATCAAAGGTCCTGATTGATTGATGCCATCTTTTTTCCTCCACTCACATTCCAGCAACTCTGTCTCTGATTGGGTAGTACTTGTTGCTTCCGTTGGTTTGGTTGGTTATAGAGATTATTTTGCACGGATATGAATAAAGTTGTGTCTTGAGAATATGCCAGAAAAAATCTGGGTTTATTGTTACTGAGTAAGCAAGAGAAATAGGAATTTTGAATTGGAATCAGACATGACGTGTGCCATGAAAGGTAGAAATGCATGTATCATTAAATGTTCATCATCTCTGTCATGAACATACATGAATATTGTGTGTTTCCATGATAGAAGACATTGAAGGCGTTCTCCCATGGTCTGGGTCTGGCCCTAAGCCACAAAAGCAGTCAAAATTATACAATTTTAAAATGTCATCACCTCTGTCATGAACCTGCATGAACATTGAGGGTTTTTTTTAACATGGACTATATCAAAAGAAAGAACAAATCTTTGAGTTTCAGACACAAAAAAACACTTTGTTCAAGCTTCATTTATTCTTTTTTAAGAGCACTTGAATGTTGTTTTTTTTGTCTGAAAAGTGGATTTTTGGATATAACCAGCCATCAGTGGAGTCCAGCATTTCTTGTGAAAGACACATTTTTAAGCAGAATATCTACTTCACATTTTCATTTTTCATTTTCATTTAGTTTTTTATCATTTCATATTACATGTGTGACATCACTGTCACCTGGATGGTTAATATTAGATGTGTTTTTTCCCAGCCTGAAACATTGTCTGCGGGCTGCAGCGTGGATCCGAGCAGCCTTGCTGTGTCCCGGCTGCTGTGGAGGTCCGGGGACTACAACATGAGCAACCTGACTCAGTGCCCAGGCTCTGTGGCTGAGTCATGATGCTCTCTGACCTGCAGATCTGCAACTGAGCACTGATGTTTTCATGCTAGATAACACCATCTTCTTCTGCTGCTGCTCATCCCAGTGGTTCCCTTCTTACTCGAGTGACATTTTTGTGGCAGTGAAAACAGCAATTGATGAGATATCTCATCAATGGCGGTGAAAGACTGCCAAAGTATCTATTTTGATCATGACAGTTCACCCTGCACTACCACCACAACAAGACATTAAAATGTAGGAAAAGGCTCCCTCATAAAAGATGTAGTCAATGTTTTCATGTTGTAAATTAAAGCAACCACTTATTCTCATTCTCACTCAATGATTATGTAGTCACAGGATATGTAGACTGAACATGAAAGTGGTCCCTGCCACTGACCTGAATTGAAACCATGACTGCATTCATCAGAAAATACATCAGCATCCTGGACACATGGTTAATCACAGGAACAAAGAAAAATGACCTTCTATGCAGATGACATCCTATTATAGATCACACAATTCTCATCTTCTCTTCCCTTGGTTATTATTTAGATCTTACAAATAATCCAGAAAATGATTTCTGGATTTAATGCAACTGCTAAGACATCAAGATCTGTTATTTTTACAATAACAAACATGAAAACAACCGATTACTTTACTGCACTGAAATTGTCAACATTACAACAGGCACAGAAATTTTTATCAGTGACAAATGTTAGAAGAGAGTGAGGGAGACATGAGGAAGTTTTGGTAATAAAGTTTATTTGAGGTAAACTAAACTCCGTCCTGTTGGTTGCAGCAGAGGAGGCTACTTGATCTCTTGGTCTTCTTAAGATTGGATGAAACTGTTTCACTTCCCTCTGAGCTCAGTAACTGTGGCAACAGACAGGCATCACTGCTGAACCATGACAACAGACATGTTTCAGTACAATTAGTAAAAAGTTAAACACAATCACGTTTACTCCTGAGTAACATTTTTAATTTAGGATCTAAAAATTCAGAGGTTCATAGTTAAAGACAACATGAAGATTAGGACACTTTAATTATTTTAACATTACTTGTTTTGCTATTTCTATTTTAATTTTCCAATGAAACTGGGTTTATTTCTTCAGCAATAAATTTCAATATGAAAAGAGACATTTTGAAACAAAAATGTCTAGCAGAATGAAGCAAAAATCATTTGAAATAATTATTTGAAAATTCCAATGCAATCCTCTGATAGACTGATGGATTATTCCCATCATGCTCTTTATCAATGGATCAAAGTCCCTGTTGGTTGAGTCAGAGCATTTCCATAGAGAGACACTTTGCATCTGCAGCAGCATGCTCCAGTGCTCTGGGAGACTTTATAGTCCTGAGAGTTGAAGACTGGATGACTGACAGCTGTCCTTCATGACAACAGAAGACACAGAAATCCTCCTCATCAAAAACATGACTTTGATCTGCGTCCTCATCTGGACTCTCCTCTGCTGCTGCTTCACAGGTA
>JAJHUR010118921.1:2001-12442 GCA_027495735.1 Lutjanus campechanus
TACCAAAAATACCACATTGTCATTAGGCATGCATCATAATGCACTGACAGCACAATGCTATGGAGATGTTCTGTAGAGGGGAGGGAACAGCTGGGGACCAACAGAAAGCCCGAAAATGTCGTCAAAAACGCAGCAAAGAAGAGTTTATTTTTCTGCTAAAACCAAACAGACTGTAGCAACAGAATGTAATGAGCCAGTCAGCTTTTAATTTGTGCACTTATCCGGAGAGACCTACACAAGCAGCCGAGGCGTCGCTCGCTGACACTTTGACAGACACAAGACGGCACATGTTGTTAACAGAAACGAGTCGGCAACTAAGTGGATCAAACCCGTAACCTCGGGTCGCGTACGCGCTCTCAAACAACAGATGCAAATCATTAAATAATGAGAGCGACGTCTCTCAGCACGACAGGTCTGATGTTGTCTGATACAGCGAGGAGCGACAGAAGTTGATAAGAGCAACTGCTGGGAGACATTAATCATTAAGTATTTAATACTTAATATTAAATACTTTTATCCTTAAAGACGTCAAATGAGAACGCGGCTAGAGGCTGAATGCTGTGACATGAGGGTCAACAGAAACATTAGGAATTAAAGATGCATTAAGTTATTATGGAGATAATAGATTTTTATTACAAGACTGCTTGTGGTTTGTGTTCAAACATTCATTACATTACAAAATCTCAGGTTATTTTACAGCTAAGTCATAGACAAAATGTTCTGCCCTCTAGGCTCGGCAAATAAAGTCTGCTCTAAAAAAAAAAAGTTTTAAAGGTCAAATTTTCATAATATTCCAGCCAAAAGAAATCAACATAAAGGGAGTACGTTAGCAGAGCTGCAATCAATTTACTGATTAGCTGATTGTGAGAGAAAAAAAAAAAAGATTTATTCTCTTTTTTGTGATTCCTCATTCAGTTTTTCAACTTTCTCAATCATTTTTTTCTTTAACTAGCGCTTAGTCTGTTAGCACGATGCTATCATGTACGATGTACAGTAATGGGCATTCCCACGATCATGCTAATGGCAACTGGCATTGCAATTGTGGTAATATCATCTTAAACAGATCTTAAACATTTCCTCTGATTTTTGGGAACAAACTAATAGCTGCTGACTTAACTTTCCTGACTCAATCTATTGCTCTGGTTTCAACACTTCCACACTGATCAGCAACCCCAAAGAGTGAACGGGCACTAATCATGTTGGCCTGAAATCTTTTCCATCATTTTATTTATCATTTTTATGGCACTAGCTTGCTAAGCAGCTAACAGCTAAATGTCACAGTTTACCTCAAGAGGTATTTCATATACAACTTTTATAAGCAATACAGAAATGAGAAAGACTGACTGATATGTGATGTGCAGTATCTTTGCAGGAGTATCGAATTGGGAGATAAGTATATCATCACAGGCCTTGTCAACTGAAAGAAAATTAATTGCCTCTCTTGCCTATTTTGATAAGCAATTAATCATTTCAGCCATTTTTTTTGGTTTCAGCTTCTTAAATTTAAGGATCTTTTTTTTCTTATCACACTGGAGCCAACAGACAAAGGATTCAATAGCAAGTCTTAACTTGGAAATGTTCGGTACACAGGTGATCAGACCAGGAGGCAAAGGAGTCCAAAAACACTAAGCTAAGGCAGACTCCAAGTACATGGAAACTGCATTCACCTCCCTTTTCACACTGGACCAAACTTCTCCATGAGAACAAACAGTAAAGGTATCATTTCAGTCCATTTTTACAGAGCAGAGATGTGATTGTAATCCTCAAATAGAGGGATTTGGAATCTCTGCTTCTTTCATCCTCCTCAAACGGACTTCATTTGTGCAAAAAATATGAGCAGATTAATCTGAAATCCAAATCCTCTCCTATTGTTTAAGTGGTTTTTAAGTACAGATGGATTTTCTCTCACGCCCTTCTCTGTGAGACTTTTTAGTTTAGTAGAATATAAAAGAGTCCAAAACGGCGCGTCTCTTTCAGCTGTGTGCTTCGCAGGTCACAGAACATCAGCACTGTGTGACTGCATTCAAACCCATTTGGACAATCTTGTTTTTGTCCTACAACGGGCCGCAGCGGTAGGCCCGTACATAAACAAGTTGTCTTGTTTGTTACTCACCGCAGGAGAACTAATTTCCAACTGGCCAGTGTGTGTGTGTGTGTGTGTGTGTGTGTGTGCATTGTTCTTGAGCTTCTTCCGCCTGGTTTGTTTGATTTGCGAGTGAATCTCTTCCAGTCCATTAGAGAGATGCTGGGAGGGCGCCACCGCCAGCTGACCTCTCTCTGCAGAGTTTGCACTAAATCACATCTCTGTAAAATACCATATAATACCCCCGGCCGGAGGATGAGCCAGTGTGTACGGCACGGAGCTGCTGTAACACCATGGAAATCAACCTATACGCTCTTAAATATAAGGGTTCCTTAAAGGGTTCTCACTGAAGGACCCTTTCTTGAAGTAAGAGCTGTTTTTAAGACTAATGCTTGATTAAAAACACTTTTCATCCAAATAACCCTCTTTGGAAAGAGTTCTTCAAGGATTGTTGAGGAACTCTTCGTACCATAATAAAAAAGGTTCTCAGTAGAATCCCCTTCGTTGGTTCCAGATATAACCCTCTGAATATAAAAGGGTTAAAGTAGAACCCCCCTGGTTGCCTTCTAGATGAAAACCCTAGAACATAAAAGGGTTCTCACAAAAATCCCTGTTCGAGTTCTGGATAAAACCCTCGGAATACAAAAGGGTTTTCGCTAGAACCCCCTGCGTGAGTTCTAGATGAATCTCTAGGAATATAAAAGGGTTCCTGGTAGAAACCCCACAGTGGGTTCTTGTTAGCACCCTTAGACAGTGGACAGGCTCTTGATAGATCCCCCAGACAGTCAGCCAAATCCGGCCCGCAATCTCAAGAGAAGTTGCAAAAAATATAATTTGCATCATACAAGCCTGAACTGCATTACAGAAGTATGGTGTCCAATAACTACATGTCCGAGAATGCCTCCCTTTTACACAGATACTGAAGTCATTTAGTAGCTAGATGCATCTCATTAGGACGTGCATATGTTTCATTTTTGGCATCTAGGAGCTGCCACTGTAAATTTCCTCCGTTTTCTCTCTCCCCCTGTCTCTGTCTGCACCGCTCTTACTGGACGCCTGCTGCCGCGCTCACTCAAAACAAGCGCTCCCTCCTCCCTCTGTGTCTCCTCGTCATTTCATCAGAACTGACCGCGATGAAACAGCGACAACATTGTACCGCGTCGCACCACCAAACTTTCATAATGTGCAAATGTAGAACAAGTTTGGACTTTTTCAAGAAAGCTGAGAAACTCTGCTGCAGATCATTTATGTAAAACTTGTCTGACAGCAGAGTACAGAGACACGAGTCTGACCCACAGAGACGTCATGTTACTGTGAGAGCAGGTAACACGGAGCACCACTGTTCCTCCACACTGATCAGAACCACAGGACTCTTCAAATGAAACAGAGCAGCTGATCATCTTACTGCAAAAATACTAATATTTTAAACAGTTTTAAAATTTGTCTGTTTCATTTTATAATACATAATTGTTGCACAACTGAATGTCTACTGGCCATGATTTTTTCCTAGATTTTTGCTATTAGAGCTTGTTATAATTGTTATAAAAATCAATATTAATCAAATGCAGAGGCAATTATGTGATATAGATATAATTGTATTGTCTTACATTTACAACTGGCCCTTTGAGGGCAAACCTAAAGCCGATGTGGCCAAAGATAAAACTGAGTTTGAAACCCTGTTCTACAGGTTCTCGTGCATTGTGCAACACCCTCTGTCGATGACATCCTTGATTGCAAGGGTTCCACTCAAAACTGGCCGGTTCACTAAATACCACCATGGTTCCAAAAAAAAAAAAAACCTGAACGGAACCACTTCAAGAACCAGAGCTACTTCAGAATTGGGTTCTCCTATGGGGACAAGCCAAAGAACCTTTTATGGTTCTAGTTAGCACCTTCACTTCTAAGAGTGCAGGACTGTTTTCTAAGATACATACAGAGACACCTGGACATGATTTGCATGTGATGAAGAGTCCTCCTGAACAGAAATATGATTTACCACAGTGAACAAAACCCTGGAGCTCATCTCTGGTCCCATAACTGATAATATATGTACTTTACATATGATTTCTAATGCAGCTATAGACAAAATGCCCATTTACATGCAAGTGTGCAGACATCAGAGGCAATTAATCACATCTATTCTGTACCATTTTCCCTCATCGCTGTGGAAACAGAGTGAGAGTGATTAGGGTTTTTATCAGCGAGCGTCCCCTATAGCTATAGCTCTTCTGCTTGGTGGACATGCATTATGACACGGCTAAACAACTGATGAGGGGAAAAGTGCTCCTCTCTCATGTATAATGCATGAAGGAAAATGTTTTTTTTCCTCTATTTTGTCAGTCTCGACTCATAAGTCTTCTTGAGAAAACAAGAACAATACAGAATGCAGCCGGAGTTTCTCCTCGTTTCATCACTTTTCCTGTGGCAGCGAGTGTCTGCACATCTGTCAAGGGAGGCAAAATGTATCCGCAGATGTCACTGTGGCGCCGCTGAATCAAAGATCTACCATCACGTCTTCATCTCAGCGGCACGGCAAGCACACGCCAAAGAAAAATGAAAAAATAATAAAATAATAAAAAAAAGTGAGGGATCTGATTAGACTCTCAGCAGGTTGTGGTCATCCTTCTATGTAATGTAATGGTTCCACCCAGAACCCTCTCTGGGGGTTTTATCCAGAACCTTTCGACCTTCTAAGGGCGCTAACAAGATCCCACCCAGGGGGTTCTACAAAGACCCTTTTTATATTCCTTTTTTTTTTATCTGACTCATTTCATATTCCAGGGGATTTATCTAGAACACACTTAGGGAGTTCTACCAAGGGTTTTATCTAGAACCTTCCCATGAGATTCAACCAAGAACTGTTTTATATTCCAAGGGTTTAAATCTAGAACCCACCCAAGGGATTCTACCAGGGACCATTTAATATTCCAAGGGATTTATTGGGAACCCACCCACAGGGTTCTACAGACAACAATTTACAGTCCAAGGGTTTTATTTTGAACCCACCCAGGGGGTCTGCCGAGAACCACTTTATATTATGGAACAAAGACAAAAGATTTGTTGACGAGTTCTTCACGGATTGCTGAAATCTTGGATGAAAGCTTTCTTTTATCCAAAGGGATCTTAATGGAACCTTTAGACCTATAAAGAACCTCTCCTCTTTCCTAGAACCTCAGCCCTTTAGGAAGAACCCTCATTGGAGCCCTTATTTCTAAGAGTGACAGGTAGCACCGGGCAATGTTCCAGCATATCACTGGCCGAGAATGTGAAGACGTACCCTTGTGTGTAAATGTGTGATGTGCTGACTCCGTGAGGAACTAGAACCTCAGACTTAAATTGGATCTGTGTGGATTGTCAGTGATAAACTCTAAAAATAAGCTCCGTAGCTGAAGTCAATAGCACCGCCTTCACAGTCTTTACAGTCTTAGTGCACTTTAGAAGGCAAATCTTAATTGTTCAATCACAGTAAAAAAATAAATAAATAAATAAATCAACTAAAGACAATTTTACAAGTCAACATGCCTGCAAAGTTAATTTAACTCCTTCATAAACGTACCTCACAGTCAAATCAGCTCATTATTCTTTAGTCTGTTTGGTTGGGTGACCTACAAGTCACATATTCTTTCATTCCTGCTGACACAGAACAATTTAATGTCCTGCATGCAATCAGCGAGTAATTCTGCCAGCTTTACCAAAGTGTTCCACAGTGTTCTGCCACTACCTAATTAGTCAAGTAGACGCTCAAGTAATACTAATACTTCATTCAAATGTCGTCTTTCGATATTCTATCTTTATCAGTGTTTTTAAAAATGGATAACAGCACAGTCTTCTAATTCAACTTGCAAGATGGCTAAGTCTTTATGAATTATCCCATGAGAACTAGAAACATAAATGACTGTCCTCTGAAGCCGGGGTTCTCAAATTTGTTGTGACAGTTTAGGGAACCAACATTTGCAGGATTTGTGACTGGTCTCATGATTGCATTTAATGTTAAATTCCTTGAGCCCCAAATTCACCTGTGTGCAAATGAGGCAGATCACTTTCTGTCCCCCGAGGTCCCACAGAGTAAGAGTCGATCCATTTTTCCCAAAACCTCCCGAACCAAACAGCATTTTTTTTTCAAACTTTAGCTAACAGCAGTAGCTTTGATGGAAGACAGAAATCTATAGAAAATCGTTTATGCCCGTTGACATAAAATATCTTCACCATTACGGACAGCCTACTACCTCAGCGCACAATACTTTACATCTAATTATTCTTTCACTTAACCTCAACTCAGTCCTCACCATCAAGCACCTGTTACCCTTTTTTAATGTAGCTCCTATTGCATCTCGCTATTGCATGCAAATTGCAGACAATTGTATTCTTTTCTATTCATATAATTCCTAGTCACTAGTTGCCATGCAACCAATAGCTTTCCACAAGGTGTCATTCCCAGACAGACGCTTGTTAGGGTGGTGCAGTTTGGTGCAGTCACATACCTGTGACCATATCAGTATTACTGCGTCAAACACATTGTTGCAAAATGAGAATTTTGATTTAATGGGTGGGCAAAGCTTGGATGTGTGGCTAAAAGAGATGAGAAAATGAGAAAAGACAGCTAACAAAAAAAGGTGACACATCAAAGTTAATGACGGAGAATATGAAGAACTGGAAAAGTCAAGAAACAAAGCCAAGGCTGTTTTAAAGATTATGTGGGCATGAATCATCCACCGGGATGAAAATGGGCAGTATACTGTCATTCAACAAAAACTACCACACAACAATAACAGGTTAAGTATTGACAACAAGCCCCTACTTAATCAACAAGAAGGTTTGGTTGATTTTCGGCAACAACAATGAATTGGTTATGAAAAAAATTGTGGCCAAGAGAAGCATAAATGACCACTTCTACTGGATGTTGATCTGATCTGTAATGATCTGCAATTCAAAAGTTCGAGTGTATAATAAACTCAACCGTCGCTGCCCGGGGTTTTCCAAAACTGCACTGTCCGACTGACTCCAGCTGACCCCCGGTGCTCCAGGTTATTGTTGTTCTCTAGCTGCACTGAATGGATAATTATAGATTTGCAAATCTGGATGGATAAAAGCTGTTTGCAGACTTTGTAAAGTAACAGTAGTGTGTCGCTCATGCAGGGCAGCGGCCGGGCACCACAGATGAACATAAACAATGTTAATTCCTAGTATTTTCCTACGTGGGTTGCATTTTATTTATTTATTTTTAACAAATAACCTTCAGTTCAAGTTTTAAAACTTAATTTTTGAAAAAGTGGAAGCCCTAATCCACAGTGTTACAGCTGTGGATGATGAGGTTCAGGTGGATGGTTGGGTGCACATTGTTTCTAAGAGGTTTTGCAGCTATTTGAAAAAAAAATGTCATGCTCCTATGCCTTTGCTGCTAAGAGGTGAAGGTCATTGTTCACAACACCACAAGAAGCTGCCAGGAAAAATGAGCGTCTCAGTATTTACAGCCCGAGTAACCAGCTAAATCGCATTCATGTTATGTTGTATGCAGCCAGCTGGAGGCAGCTGATCACTGCTTCCTGGCTGCATAAAACACACCCCATCCTGCACTCTGTGAGCTCCATCTTCCCCTGGCACCACATCATGTTGCTTTAGAACTGTTTGCCTTCTTGCAAAGTTTATTTAGCCTTTGAATAGTTTATTTGGAATTATCTTAATCTGGCAGAATGTTTTTCCTGTCATTTTCCGTTACAACATTTTTTCTTTACATCTGTCAACTTTAATTATATTTAATGTTTTTTTAGTTAACCCTGCATGTGTGCTTCTGTTTTTTGGCTACGGTCTCAGAACCCGACCACAACAAACTGAGGGCTCGTCCAGGTTGAAACTAAGGCTGTTACCAGTGTTCAATTAATGAATTTTGTTGTTAAAGCAGTGATTGTTGGCATTTTCTTGAGTTAATGTGGAGTGCTTTGTTATGAGTTTGCGCCTTCAGTAGATCAATTTTCCAAATGGCTGCTGAATGAGTGAGTGTCTGTTTATGTCATAAGAAATCATTATAACCTTTTAGAAGAAGTAGATGCTTATAACAATTAAATTGAGCAATATGTCAACAGAGTCTGGCAGGCAGAAGGCAGGCAGTCGCTGAACACCAACTCCAGAGTGTGTATTTTCAGAGCAGTCTGCTTTTGTTTCAGGATAACAGGCTTAGCTTGACATTGACAGACAACTGACAGTTACAAACAACTGACCAACTTACAGTGGAGGATTCGTCCTCACTTCCTGATCTTGCACTCCTGCACTGCTCCTGCAGCCTGTCTGAGCTTCCTCAGGGGAACGACTCACTTCAACCATAGACTGAATATTAAACAGGATTTCAACCTATTTCATAATCATCTATGCCTCCACCCTGCTATTTGAACTGCAGTACTCATTTTTGAATGCACATTTGTTATATACTGCTCCTTTAAATGAAACTTTTGTTAGTAAAAGCCCTGTCTTAATCCCTCACATGTGCTTCCTTTTTTTTTTCTATGGTCTCTGAGCAGGACAATAACAACTTTAAGATCAGTTAACACTCTGCAAGTTACTTTAGTTTTATGAGATGCCAGTTTGCAGCCCAGACTTACTTGACAAGGTCAAGCAGCCTGTAAAGTGTTTTGCATTGGAAACCTTCCAGCAGCTAACTAAGTAGAACGTCATCTAGGCCGCTGTGGAGGAGGAGAGTTGGGGAGAATACAGAAGACCAGAGAGAGGGGAAGGCAGAGAGAAAGCCGGGCAAGCAGGAAGATTTCACTGCAGAGCCGAGCGTGTCCCTCGACCCACACCCTGAGCGATTGGTATTCACTGCGGCCAGGCAGCAGTGCCAGCAAGCGCTGCATCTCTCAGGAACATTAACAATTGAAAAGTATCTTTCCTACTGTTCTTATCTATCAGCCTTCATTCCATAACGCACACTTGTCGTGCCACTCCGGCAAAATAAATTGCCGTCATGGAAACAATATGCAGCGGCAGACGCACCCGCTTCCTGGAAATGAAATGCCCCACAACCCACTGCTTCCAGGCGCAGGGGTCTAATAAAAAGAGGCTGCTGCTCCTGTTGATGTTTACCCAGGCTAATGTATTCTGGCCTGCTGTTATTTTATCGCTCTCTCCGACAAAATATGAACATTCATGTAGAAAGAATAGACTTCCAGCCTCCTATCACTGGCATAATGTTTGGCTGAAGTGCTCTCACGATGAAAAATGTCTGATAGTTAAGAGCTGTCTTTTCTTTTTCTAAAAATGCTTTTCTTAAATCACCTCACCTCTCTCCTGCAACGGGGAGAAAAATCAACTGCTCGGGGCGGCCACTTTACTCGCAAACAGTCACTGTTGCTCTGCATGAGATAAAAAGAAGCAGGACATTGATGGGTACTTTCATGAATTATGAACACGACGGCACCCCAGCAACTGCCCAATGGATACGCAAACACAATCTCCATAGAGGCCCAGAGGTCTCAAAAAATAAATAAATAAATAAATAAATCGGAATAATATATCAAAAATCTTGTGATGTGATGAATTCCCCGGGCACGGCGTGTATACAAGGGGGATTTCCATCCCATCCATTCCATCCACTTTGTTTGTGTGGCCTCTTGTTGCGTCTCCATGGCAACCCTGTCAAAAGCGCATAAAAATAATTCACCACTTACCCTCTCTCTGGCCACCTGTTGTTCCTACCACAACCAAATTGTTCATGCCATTCAGCTGAAAATGGGAGAGCGTGCTTTGCATGCAGGAGTGGCCGCTGAATCATTTAATAGGTTTGTGTAAGTACTGTATATATTTAATAATTGGTGGTCAAGGCTTTTGTGCATTCACTTCAACATATAGCTGCATATTACATGAGCCCTTTGACGATATAGTGTTAGCTGAAGGATGTGAGTGCTGCATGTGTGACTGAAACAAATGCTGTTTTTGCAATTATAGGCTTGCTGTACTCTCACCTCTGATAACAGCCCTCAACACTGCATGCATATATAGAACAAGGTGCTTTTTGCATTAACAATATCTTTAAACTGTGACCTGCTTTGCATTGAGGTCATTCGCTCCTAGTTATTCCTATGCTTCTTACACAATGTCACAAGAGGCAAATCTTTGCATGTTTGCTGTTTGAAGCCTTGCTCTTGAATCACCAATCACCTAGCAACCGCATCTAATGCCGTAACGGTCCAGCAGACAATTAGCAGGGCACAACTAATAGCAATACAAGGTCAGCTCAGTTCTTTCATAACGAAGACGTTGTGCATTCATGAACATTGTGTCCGTTTTTACATTGTGTCAGACTCATTATTGGTTAAAAATTCAACAGTAACATCTGTGTAATTCACAGATCTCACTGTGTTTTTACTG
>JAJHUR010118923.1:4035-14578 GCA_027495735.1 Lutjanus campechanus
GCAGTAGTGTTTACAGTGTTTACAGTGGTAATATTTGCAGTAGTGTTTACAGTGGTAATATTAGCAGTAGTGTTTACAGTGTTCACAGTGGTAATATTTGCAGTAGTGTTTACAGTGGTAATATTAGCAGTAGTGTTTACAGTGGTAATATTAGCAGTAGTGTTTACAGTATTTTCAGTGGTAATATTAGCAGTAGTGTTTACAGTGTTTTCAGTGGTAATATTAGCAGTAGTGTTTACAGTGGTAATATTTGCAGTAGTGTTTACAGTGGTAATATTTGCAGTGGTGTTCAGAGTGGTAATATTAGCAGTAGTGTTTACAGTGTTTACAGTGGTAATATTTGCAGTAGTGTTTACAGTGGTAATATTAGCAGTAGTGTTTACAGTGTTCACAGTGGTAATATTAGCAGTAGTGTTTACAGTGTTCACAGTGGTAATATTAGCAGTAGTGTTTACAGTATTTTCAGTGGTAATATTAGCAGTAGTGTTTACAGTGGTAATATTAGCAGTAGTGTTTACAGTGGTAATATTTGCAGTAGTGTTTACAGTGTTTACAGTGGTAATATTAGCAGTAGTGTTTTCAGTGGTAATATTTGCAGTAGTGTTTACAGTGTTTTCAGTGGTAATATTTGCAGTAGTGTTTACAGTGTTTTCAGTAGTAGTATTACTTGCAGCCCCTCCCCCTGCCTCTCTCTCTCTCTCTGTGTGTGTGTATAAATATGAGTGATGAAGGAGGAGCTGCATCTCTGCAGCTGCGTCTCTTCAGTGAACACAAAAACTCTTCAACAGACAGAAACATGCTGCCATCGTGAGTATATATCACTCTGTATATCACTCTGTATATCACTCTGTATATCACTCTGTATATCACTCTATATATACTGTTTTACTGCAGTAATTCTGTACTGTCCTGATTGGTTGCTGAGGTGTATTGATTGTTATGATTGACAAGTTATCCAATCAGAGTTGATAATTATAATGAACAAACCTCATATCTCCAACATGTCGACAGTTGGAGATACGAGGCTTTACTGCATGTTTCTGTTGGCTGAGTAGAGCTAATTGGTATTGGTTAGTATTGATTAGTTGATTGAAATTGATCAGTATTGTTCACTGCTGAATAGAACTGATGTGTATTGATCAGTATTGATTATCACTGATTGGTGGTTGTATTGATCAATATTGATTATCACTGATTGATATTTGTGTTGATTGGGATTGGCTGGAACTGAAATGTGTTGATCACTGATGGCTGGTGTATTGATTATGACTGATGTGGATTTATTGGTATTAATTAGTAATCATTGTCATTGACTGTTTCATGGTAAATAAGGAAGTACTGATCAGTATTGATCAGTATTCTTATCTGTGTCCTATTTATGTTGAACTTATCTGTGACTCAACATCAACCACTCTCCGAGTTTTAATAAGGGTTTTAATTGAACTGACTGGTTTTGATAAGTATTAAGTGATACTGATTGGTATTGATAAGTGTTGATGGTATTGATGAGTATTGATCTGTTGTGTCCTGACAGACATGTGTTGATAGTGTGGATGGTCATCTTTCTGACGACGCCTGTCTCTACGGCTCCCGTGGAGGGTAAAAACACATCAGATTATTATTGATTGATTATTGATGATTGTAATGATACTTATTAATTTGACTGGAGGAAATACAAGTTTCCGTTGTGTTCTCCAGAGAAGGAGCAGGAGGAGGTGGAGCTGGAGGCCACAGAGGAGCTGGAGGGGGAGCTATCTGAGGAGGAGGAGGGTAGGCCTGTGTGTGTGTGTGTGTGTGTGTGTGTGTGTGTGTGTGTGTCTTGACACTGATGAGTCTGTTGTGATTGTAACCATGACGACACAGGTCTCCTCACCTTATAATAATGATGAAATATAATGATCATAAATGATTTTAGTTGATCAGAAGTTTAATCTCAGAACTGATCAATATCTGATAAGCTGGTACAACATGTTATAATAACCATCATTAATAAATTGATAGTTAATTAAACTTTAGTTAATAGTTATTTCACTGTTAACAAACATTAGAATGATAATTAATTATTTTTTACCAATTAGTATTAACGCCAAAATGTAGTTTGAGTAATATGAAATGATTAGTTTATCAATGACACATCATATTTACATACTGATGAAATTAGTAAACTAACATTTTAATATTTATCTGTTAATGATACCAAATGTAACACTTTGTTAATGGTTAATAATTATCTGATGGTTATAAAGTTACAACTGATATTTATAAAACTTTAGAACTGCTTCATAAATGATTTCTAAAACATCTAAACATTAATTTAATGTTTATTAACAGTAAAATAAGTTTTAACTAAAGTTGAATTAACTATCAATTTAACATTTATGAATGATGGTTATTAGTATCTGTGGTTTATGAGGCGATGAAAATAAAAACTTTGCTGATGAGTTGATACAGTTGAAAGTGAAGATGATTGATCAGGTTGTAGAACAGTTCATTAGTGATTGATTGATCGATTGAGCTGTCATTCAATGTGAAGAAATCTGACAAAAAAATAACATGAGCTCAGGAAGAATCAATCATGGTGATAATAATCAATAATAAGGGTTCAGCGTGGAAAAAGTCAATTCAAGGTCAAAGTGACAGAGAAGAACAATAAATGTGTCAAATCTGAAAATCTGTTTTTTAATTAGAGCGATAAATGTTGGATGTTTTTCCTCCACAGATGATGATGACTCCCAAAGTCAGGATAAGATTGATGAGGGTGAGAGGATGAATCACATGGTGACCTTTAACCTTCAACATAAACCTGCATAAACACATTTAAACTGTTAAACTCCTGTTTAAACCACAACTTCTGCATCAGACTCACAACATGCTGTCAATCAATCAGTAGTACTGTTATTTAATTTTATTACTTTTCAACCCCAATACCAAAGTAGTTGGGATATTGTGTAAAATGTAAATAAAAACAGAGAGCAATAATTTACATTATTATATTATTATTTAATAGTAAAGTATAAAGATAAGATATGTAACATTCAAACTTATAAACTTTTTTTTTTTTTGTAAATATACAGCATTTCTGTTGTGACAGGAGCAACAAAAGACTGTGAAAGTTGTGGAATGTTCCAAAAACAGCTGTTTGTAACCTTCCACAGGTAAACAGGTGAGTTGGTAACAGGTGACAGGATCATGATTGGGTATTAAAGGGGCGACCTGGAAAGACTCTGTGGTTCACCAGCATGATGGGGTGAGATTCACCACTTTGTGAAAAACAGTTTGTCAACACAAAACTGCAGGAATTTATAGATTTCACCATCTACAATCCAGAATTATATAACTTCAACTAATGATTGTTTCCATTGTTGATTCATCTCTTAGTCATTTGATCAATTAATTGATTAATTAATCCTACATTAATCCTCCGACAATCTTGTCATTTGAAAAATAGATCCAAACATGTGCACCTATGCATTTTTGTTTGGACCTATTTTTCAAGTCGTTTCTGTAACAATCACTTTTTTTTTATTATCGATCAATCTCTTGATCATTTTCTCCATTAATCAATAATCTGATTGATTGTTACCAGCACTAACTTGTAAAAACAGCAGCTGTGATGGTTTGGGGGGATTTGGAGCCACATATGCTGCCATCCTGACGTCTGTCTCAGAGACGACCCTGATTATTTCAGAGAGACGATGATGCAGAGACACATTGTGGACGTGTTCCAACAGTAAAAGAGTTCAGGTACCAGACTGACCTGCTGCAGTCCAGACCTGTCTCCCAGTGAACATGTTTGATACGACAACAGAGACCAAACAGGACTGTTGAGCAGCTGAAGTCGTTTATCAAGTAAGAATGAGAAAGAATTTCACTTTAAAACTTCAACAAACACTGACTGAGAGTTAAAGAACAGCTGATGTCTCACAGAGAGAAACATGCTGCTGTCACAACACAATGACTGCAGATTTACAGAAAACATTAAACTTTATCAGTTTGAACAGTAAAACGTTTTTGCAGACTATTTTATTTTATTTTATTTTATTTTAAATCGGTCCTTCTCATTCAGTTGTGTGTCTGAAAGCCTCTTTGTCTGATCACAGCTAGTTTCTAATCAGCTGTGCTCCTTGAGCAGAAACAGTCGTCTTATTCATGCTGATCATCTGATACTCTGTCTCCTCCCCCTCCTCCACCAGGACTCGTTGGCGTGCAGCAGACCACCACGGCGGCAGCGGCAGGATCCGGAGGTTCAGGTGAGTCTACATGGATCAGGTTCTTCCTCCTGAACAGTCTGTTTGTTCCTGTTTGATCTCAGGTTTATATTTCAGCCAGTTAATCTGGATTAACTGGCTGGTTTTCAGAACAGGATTAACCTGATTCAGTCTGATCCACATCCTGGAGTCTGCCTGGTAACACATGATGCTGCAGGTCTCAGGTGACTGCAGGAGGTCCAGGTCAGAACCACAGCGCCACCTGCAGGTTGAAAACAGTGTCCACTTCATTAGGAACACCTCTACAGTCTACTGCAGTCCAATAAGACATCAGGCTGTAATTGACAATTATTTTTTACTATCAATTAATCTATTGATCATGTTCTCAATTAATCTTGTTTTGAGCACAATTCAAAGATATCAGAGAGGAGAAAAGAAGCCAGATAATTTCCTTTAAAAACAATTACTCAAAATTATCAATCCATTATCAAAATAGCTGGCAATTAATTAATTAATCAATTAATAATTGATTATTAAATTGTTAAAAAACACTGACACTGTTCTGCAGTTATTTTTTTACATCTATTAGATGTCATCTATCTACGACCAGTCCAGCCGTCTCCTGCTGTAACTGGTTCTCCTGCAGGTTCTCAAACTGGACTGTATTATCTCCCCTCAATACTTCAGTACATTCATGGTTCTGATTATGAATCATAATATTAATATCATGTTTATTTTGCTTCTAGCTGGAAACCTCAGTATTAACAGAGACAGGAGACAAAAACACACATGCTGCACACTGACTTTAATATTTTTTCACCCTCAGCTTCATATTTTGTTCCCTGAGCTGAAATGTGAGAAACAAACTCTCAGAGAACCACAGACTGTGTGTCTCCATGTGTTCCTTCTGTTTTGGTTAGGGTTAGGGTGCAGCTTGAAGCTGAATATTGATCAGCAGGTGTGGTGATTATTAAATACTCTCAGCCAGTCACATCACTGGTCCCAAAACAACAGTGCAGCATAAAAGTTGGACAGAGACGAGACAGTGATCAGTAGGACAATACACTTACAGCCTGATTCAGTACTATCACAATACTTCTGCGCCAATTCAATTTGTATTGCGATTTTAAGTATTGTAATTTGATATTATGATTTATTGTGATTTTTGTTTGGTTTTAAACAATATCTCTAGACTACACAGAACAGTAGCAGATTAAACTTCAACTGTTCCTGCTCAGTCAGCTGCTGCCAGAAGAAAATAATAAATAAAACAAGTAATAATATCAATTAAATAAAATGTTCAACAGAATCAATACACTTTTTAATAAACTTTTTGAACTAAAGAGCTAGATTAGCTGTTCCTGCTCAACAATAAGGAAAATATAAATTATGTGCTTCCCTCTCCTGGCAGGTATTGTCTGTTCCAGGTAGTGGCTGTATTATGAGTTTGAGTTTTGACACTGTGAGGCTGCCAGGGCTCTGTGTGGTTATACTGCAGCAGTCTGGTGTTTGGGTCTCTTCTCTACATTACAGCCCCTCGTGATGATTATGTGCACAAATTATTAAGAATAATTAATCTAATGATCAACGGTGTGTGACAGAAATGATAAATGTTGGTGTGTTTTTCTCTGCAGGTGCTGCATCAAACGTTCAGGATGTGAGCGGTGAGTGGATGACATTGTTCACATAGAACATGATGTCACATGATCATTAAGAACAGAACAAAATCATATTTGATCTTCATCACGATGAATATGTTTCTGTGTGATAATCATTGAAATGTTCAGCATCCAGCAGTCAGTCAGTTGCAGCAGGAGGAGGAACAGGAGGAACGGGAGGAATGGGGGGTGGAACAGGAGGAGGAACAGGAGGTGGAGCAGCTGATGGAACAGCAGGAGGTTCTGCAGGTAAAGAAGAAGAAGAAGAAATCAAACACGGTTATTGTCATTTTATAAATGCTGACGTGATGTTTGTGCTTCAGGTTACCATGGTGATTCATCTTCTACTGGATCATCAGGTAACTTCCTGTCTCCATCAGGTTACATAACTGAACTGTCTGAACTTGAATCGAACTCATGAAGAAGAGAGTGACTTTTCTTCTTTGTGTGTTTGTTTGTCAGCAGCTGGAGGTCCAATCAGCGCTGAAGTTTCACATTCGACAGGTCAGAACTCATCAATCAACAAATCAATAGATGAATACCTGTATATATGTGTACAGACAGACACTAAGTTCCAGTGCTATGGTTCTCCTATCAGGTTCTTCAGGTTCCTCAGGTTCTCCAGCAGCAGCAGGAGAGTCCTCTGATGGTCAACCTGCAGGTAAAAACTTTTATTTTGATATGAAAATATTCTCAGAATAAAGTTGAGCTGAAATCTGTTTTTATCAACCAGAAGCTTCACAGCTGCTGTTAGCAGCAGGCAGCTAGCTATTAGCAGTTGGTTGGTAGCAGTTAGTCATTAGCTATTAGCGGTTAGCTGTTAGCAGGTAGTTGTTAGCAGTTTGTTGTTGGCAGGTAGTTGTCTTTTTGGCTAAATATGGTCAGCCCGTCATAGCCTTTATTGAGCCCAAAAATGGACACTGAAATTTGGATATGTTTAGTCCATCCAGTTTGTTCAAAGTCACAATAAAAAGACATTATGACATCTACTGTATTCATGGAACATCTGAGTTACTGGAATTATGAGTTTCTGACTTAACATTAACATCACCATGACAGTGTGACAGTTATCACATCGTTATGAAGTACGTGGATGAATGAATGAATAAAGCAGTCTCTGTTTGTGTCTTCAGGTTTTGACGGAGTCGACTCAGAATCCAATGGTAAATATCAATGAGTTCAATACAAACTGATCATAACTTATTGACACACACACTCACGTGAAACACAACTCAACATCCCAGAGAAAACTAATAATACAGAAATACATACAACAGATTCTAAACAATACTGACAAAATTGAAGCTGTGGAAGCAACATTGTTTTGCTATTAGTGATCAATAATTCCATAATAACCTTTCAGCATATTGTAAATCAACTGAGCTGAGACAGAACTAGACTTCTGCTCCTCCTCTTCACTCTGTTGTTACTGTCTGAGACAGTAGACTTAAACAGGTCATCTCAGAGACCGGCCGTTCTTATTGGCCGTTCTACCAGTGCAGCTGTGGAGACCCTGTGAGACACTGAATGTCAGAAACTCCGGCAGGAAAAATCCCTATAAAACTGAATTATCAGACAGAGAATTTTATAAAGAGTCCAGCTAATGAACAACATGCTCAGCCCAGGAGTTTGTCAGCTCATTCAATTACTTTTGACTTCACCTTCAGTTGTTCATTCATGTCTGTTGCGTGGATTTACTGAGGGCTGAGAGGACCGGGCGGAGCTGAGACATGGAGCCGACAAACAGCTCATGAGAGCCGGGGAGCTCTGCAGGAGAGGGTCGGTGGCAGACTGGAGCTTCTGGAAGAAGAAACACCAGAATTGCTCCAATGCCGACTCTTTTACTGGCAGGAGGGGAGCTCAGAGTGAATGTTCCAAACTTTTGGCATTAAAGTGTGGGTTTATTTTCACTCTTGCTTCTCTGCCCCTCTGCAGCAGCAATCCACAGAGAAATCAAGAACCTGTGAACCAGCCAGACAAAAGCTCAGTGTTTGTTTTTTTAAATTTTGGGATTAAAAAGCGGATTTATCTTCACGTTTGCTCATAAGCCTGTGTGCAGCAGCAACCATGGAGGAGCGGATCGTGCTGTTAACAGTCAGATAATTAGTCTGTCTGTCCATGTTGACTGCTGACCAGAGGAGAAATGTATTTGAAAATCACGTCGTGAGAGTAAAGAGAGGAGGGATGTAAAGGAAAGAATTGAATCTCTGGTGAGTGCTGTCAGTACTGACACACAAATACACACGCTTTTTTGAAACAGATAATTTTAGCTGTGCTGGGTCAAACTGTGTCGCGTTGATTTGCATTTCCATTACCGCTTTTATCGTGCCAAGGCACGCCTGAGATGGACTGACTTTTGAGTGGGCAAAAGTGAGCCCAACCATCCTCCAAGCATACTGCGGTGACGTCTCGCCGCCTGTGGGCAAACTATGTCGAGCCTCCTTTTCTTCCCCTCAGACAAGAGAGTGTTGTGATACTGAACTTGTGTGTGCAGGAGAGCAGAGAGAAAGACGTTTTTTAAAGTCTCTTTATGTTCAGCTCTCAGCAATTCTGTAGCTTCTGACTGAAACTCTCTGTTTTGAAATGTAGTTTCTCTCCTCTGTCACTGTTTGTACTCTCAGGTATCTGCTTTATTACACACAACTGATGTCTGTTGGTCTGTGCTCACTCGCGATTGCCTCTGTAAATTGTTGCATGCGCACATGAAGCGTGCGCTGCTCATCTGGTAGGAGGGTCTCAGGACGGAGAAAACGAAACCTAATTCAGATGAGGTTCAACAATCAACCGTTTTTAGGCTTTCTGCCAACTGCAGCTGTGAAGAGTGAAGTTGTGAAGTCAAGTAATCTCCAGAAGAATCATGAACACATCAAACATGTGTGTTTCAGGTAATGGACAGAAGCTGTTAAATGGAGGAGGAGGGGGAGGAGGAGGAGGCGGAGGAGGAGGAGGCGGAGGGGGTGGAGATGACAGTCAAACAGGTGAGTTGCAGGGGCAGGGCTACTGAAGGAGGTGGCAGGTGACAGAATCTTTCTAAATTTAAAGACAATTAAATTAAGTTTGGCAAAGTCACATGATTCATTGACAGCCTGTCTGTCTCTGGTCAGGTGTGTTGGGTTCGTTTGGGGTTGGACTGTCACACCTGGAATATACAGGTGAGTGTCCAGTTGAGGTCTGTCTAACATCATCTCCCCTTATTCACTCTTCACCTGTCACATCTAATTATTGGTTATAGATTTTTGATCTGACATTTAATGATCTACAGACCAAACTACATTCAGATTTTAATGGTTTTAAGGAATGCTAATCTTGTTAATGACTTTAATATTATTATTATTAGTAGTAGAAGTAGTAGTAGTTCTTCATCGTGTTCATCAGACTGCTCTGTGTTGTTTTCTTCTTCTCCTCCTCCTGCAGGAACCATCCACCCATCCAGTCACGACTTCCTGCTCGGCCTCATGGGTAAATTTCTCTGCTGGCGGCCTGTGTTTTTGTCTGATCTGAGGTGTAGTTTACTGTTTGCCCTGTTTCGTGTTTTCAGGTGTATTTAAGGTGTGTCAGCTGGTTGTCAGGTAGAGGAGGGTGATTGGTCTGATAGCTGAGTTGTAGCTTGATGTTTATTGTGTTTGTGGTTTTCAGGTGCAGGTGATCCATTTGGACCAGGTGTTCACATCAACATCCCAGGTATGATCTCACATCTGCTCCAGATGATCTTTAAAGAGTCTGAATCACATTATTTCAGACTGTGTAGGTGTGTCCACTCACGTTTGATTGACAGCTGTCTCAGGAGTCCCAACAGGAAGCTCAGTAATGTCCTGCTGGAGACATATAATAAGTGTCTGAGCACAAACATACGCAGTTTGGACTCAAAACAAGAAAGTGAACCAAAACTTAGATGAAAATACTTTAAATTTGGTTTAAATCTGATTTGTAATACTTTTGATATGCTCACTATTTTGTACGTGAGACCCTAAATTACATGGTGAGGAGACTGTGGTGGATGTGTTTGTACCAAGGTTTTAAATACGATTCTATTAAGAAAAGCCTGCAGGTTAATGAACACACCTGTGCAGTCTGGACAGATATTCAGTTTCAGTTAAGAGATAATTGACAGTTAATTTTTTAAAGTTAACTTTTGATTTCCTCTTGTTTTGACTGACAGGCCACATGACTCCACCCACTCAGCTGGACTCGACGGGTTTCATTTTCTTCTAAAAATAGCTAAAATAAGAAATTGCCTCTGCACATTATGTGAATCATCATTATTGATAAGCTATGTTATTGATCAGCCTCTTTGTGTTTCAGTGATCAGTTCAGGTGTGACAGCCGCTCCATTTGCAGATCAGAACAGTGGCTCCAGTGTGGACTCACCTGCAGGTACAGACCCCACCCACAGAGCTGGGGCGGGTATGTGGGAGGGTCACTCTGTGGGAGGGTCACTCTGTGGGAGGGTCACTCTGTGGGAGGGTCACTCTGTGGGAGGGTGGGTCACTCTGTGGGCGGGTCACTCTGTGGGAGGGTCACTCTGTGGAGGGTCACTCTGTGGGAGGGTGAGTCACTCTGTGGGAGGGTGAGTCACTCTGTGGGAGGGTGAGTCACTCTGTGGGAGGGTCACTCTGTGGGAGGGTGAGTCACTCTGTGGGAGGGCGGGTCACTCTGTGGGAGGGTCACTCTGTGGGC
>JAJHUR010118924.1:0-24756 GCA_027495735.1 Lutjanus campechanus
TTGAGAAATAATTTCATAAAAACCTTTAAGCATATTGTAAATCAGGTGTTCTGAGAGAGAGCTACACTGCTGCACCTCCTCTATGCTTCTAATTTCAGCATTTAGAGAATCAGTAACGCTCCGTTAGACTGAACCAATCACAGGTCTTTTAGGACCTGGGCGACTCCTCCTACTAGCACAGCTGCGCGTTCACGTTACTTCGCTCAGGCCCTGAATCAAAGACGGAAACAACTGCAGGAAAAGCTGCTATAAAACGGCATTATAATAAAGAGAAAATAGCCTAATTAGCAACATGCTCAACCCAGGAGTTTGTCAGCTCACTCAGTTACTTTTGAGTTCACCTTTAATTGTATTCATTCACTTGTATCACGGAGCTTTGCCGAGTGCCGCGAGGACCGGGCGAGCCGACAGTCAGCTGCTGTGATCGAGTGAGCAGAGGAGGATGCCGGCTATTTTACTGTCAGGAGAGGAGCTCGGAGTGTATATTTCAAACTTTTGGGATTAAAAAGAGGATTTATCTTCTTGCAACAAGGACGAAGAAATCACAGAGCCACGGACTGGCCAGACGAGAGCTCAGCATTTGTTTTTGAAGCTTTTGAGATGAAAAACTGGATTTATTTTTGCAGCAGCGGTTCATGAAACAGTTGCGGATGTTCTGACCAGCCAGATGAGAGCTCAGAGTCTGTTCCTTAAACTTTTGGGATTAAAAAGTGGATTTATCTTCATGTTTGGTTGTAAACCTGTGTGCAGCAGCACCATGGAGGAATCAACCGCGCCGTTTACATGGTGAGTAAATGACACTGTGCTTCTGTACTGACGTTTTTGGCCGGGCGAGTCAAACCGTGTTGCCGTTAAGTTGCATTTTCATGACCGCTTATATTGCGGAGAGCCGCGCCGACATGAACCACGAGCCTCCTCTCCAAGCGGGCTGCGGGCTCTCTATGTGGCGCTGACCGCGGCCCCGAGCCTCCTTTCTGTCCCCCTCTAACAAGCGGGTGTTGTGATACTGAACTCGTGTGTGCAGGAGAGCAGAGAGAAAGACGTTTTTAAAAGTCTTTTTATGTTCAGCTCTCTGTACTTTTATATCTTCACACTGAATCTTCATGTTTTTAAATGTAGTTTCTCTCCTCTGTCGGTGTTTTTTACTGTCAGGTGTCTGTTTTATTACACACGGTTGATGTCTGTCGGTCTGTGCTTGCTCACGAGCCTGGTTAACGGTTACTTGCGCTCATGAAGGGCGTGCTGCTCATCTAGTGGGAGGAGCTGAGGACACAGAAAACCAAACCTCACTCAGATGAGACTCAAAAATCAACCGTTTTCAGGCTTTCTACCTACTGCAGCTTTAACTGGGCTCCATACATGTCAGTGTTGCATGAAAAAAAAACCCTAAGAAAACAGTAAAACGTGCTGAACACAATACAACACTGCGGTGAATAACATGACACCTGTCATTTTGTTTAAGTTATATTTTTGTTGAGTTGGAAGCAGTTGAGTGAAGAGGCTCCTATATATGGCAACATCTGACTAGTGTTGCATTCAGGTGTTTGTGGAAGTGTGGGTTGAATGTTTATCAACTGAAAACCTAATCTTAAATGCTTAAGTGTTGACTCAAAGTTGAGTTAACTATAACAAGACAAGACAATTGGTTAAATAAAAAAAAAAAACAAACCCTAAACTAGTTGGGACATATGTGATGTGAGCATTTTTTTTTAACCTGTACCTTAAGTTTTGAGTTGGCATTGAGCATGATGTATTTAATGGCGCCCTGGATATTCTCAGTCCAGCTGGCCAGCCATGTCACAGTGTTGTCATGTCGAACCTCCTTCCAGTGGTGACCGGCAGGCGGCACGGGGATACGGCTTTCTCTGCCAATGAAAGAGAGAGAAAAAATGGATGCATGTGTCCGTGGACTACACACTCTTACTGAAGCTCAAGCCTTGTGAATAAGTGTGTACAGTGAATAAATGATGCATAACTTTAATTCTTGAGTGATGTACTGGTTTAACATACCAATATTTCTGAGGCTACTGAAAGAAAATGCATTCATATGTTCAGAATCCAAATACCAGACCATGGATATGCTTTGCTTCACACTAAGAAACCTGATAATGTACATTTTGAAAAGAGAAATGAAATGATTTAATATTTACACACTTTGCTATGAATGTAGCTAGAAGGTTGTCATTCTGTTTTAATCAGAAGAGCCTTTACTTAAGCATCAATACACAGTCACACATGTCTGTACGCAGTTTGGTCCCTTCGCCCCACTCTCACTTGCTACAGTTGATGATGACGTCCTCTGGTTGGATCCTTTTCTTCAGCATGCCCTGTTTGGGATGCTCACCTCTCCCCCGAAACAGCCCCGGAGGCTCAATCTTAAAGTTGCCAATGCGCTCTTTGTGGTGGTCCAGCAGACAGTAGCCGTACTCATCCACTATCTTCTGGTTGGCCTCTTTCACAGCCTACAACAGAAATAAAATGAAAACACATAATTCTGCAGAACCTGAGTGATCCAAACAGGAAAAGAAGTACTGTAAGTTATGAAAAAAAGAAAAAAGAAAAAAAAGCCTGAACCTTACCAGTTTCTCCTCCTTGGTCATGTTTTTCCTGGCCTCCACCTTGGCTTTATGCATAGCATGGAGCTCTCCAAAGTCACATTTGTCAAGATCTTCAATCAGTGACCTCTCTTCATGGGTCATTTCCTAAACAGGCACAAAGCATTAAACATGATTAAACATGATCCCTTGTGTAATCCCTTCTTGAGTCCTGCAGCCTGAAGACAGATCTGCATAAAAACTAGGATATCCTTTAGTGATAAAACAATTTGAATATTTAAAAAAAAAAAAAAAAATTATCAGCTATTTTGATAATCAATTGGTCTTTTCAGTCATTAATCAAGAAAAAAAGGTTACAGGTTAAATGCCAGGTCAGGTTACAATTAATTGAATATATATTTAAAAAATCATTGTAGATCATACTAAGTATCTGTGAATGCCAGAATGACTAAATTGCACCAATAACAGCAATAATACACATCTTTTTATCCACCGCTAAACAGTTTGAGTTGGGAAATACTGATGAAACCAAATACATGTTGAAGCCAAAATCTCTATACTGATCACAGACAGTATGCACATCCAAACACTTCTTATTCGCTGAGTCAAAATGTTGAACTGAAGGAACAAAGAGGCAAAGAAGCTGCACACAAAGCTGCTTGATTTAATTTACTGGGAGCTATTAATACAGACTGAACCCTCATCTGTCATATAGGGCACTACAACAAAAATGTATCATAAAAAAACAAATAAAGAACGAGTGTGATCAAAGCAGATCAGTGACCTTCATTTAATTACTAATTTTTATGGAGGCAGAGTAGACAGAAAAAGAATTAAGTGGTCTTGTTATGATAGCCAGACTATGGAGAATCTCCTCCTAGGAAGGCCACAGCCGAGCGAGTTAAGCAGTCCTGATGCAGCAGTACACTAAAGGCAGCAGAGCAGCTGAGTTTCAGCTGTAATTGTCAACTTTCCAAAGTTAGTGCACAAGGGAGTCACCCCATCAAAGAGGTCACTAACAGGGCAGCGATACAGAGCAACTCGGTGGAAGCTTTGTGGTTCATCTCAGAGGTTTCTGGTGCTAAAATGTCACGATAACATGAGTGGCTTTTAATACGGCCTCCTGCTGACGGGCAAGAAACAAACTGCAGCAGGAACTACAGGCCACTATCTGCCCGTGTAGAGCAAAAATCCCTTCTTCAGATCACTGCTTTTATTTTTAATTGGCCTTGAGTGGCAGAACTCAACAGTGAACAATGATCGAGGCATTAAATGAGCTAGATATCTTGATCTTATACCGTTTTTACACCGAGATTAGTGCTTAAAAATGCACTAAAACAAGCGACTGACCCTTTTCCCATTTCCTGTAGACGAGTTTGCCTTTGTTTTTGTTTTTTTTCCTGATGTGCGCTGGAAAGCTGAGATTCAGCTTATGTCTGCAGAAGAGCAGAGAGAAAGGTTTTTTACTCTGTGTTAAACTCAGTAGTTTTTTAGCTTCCAACTGGTTTGAAGTTTAGTTTCTCTCCTGCGCCCCTGTTCGTCTTTTCAAGTATTTGCTTTATTTTACTATTTCAGTATTTCAGACACACCTTCTGGCAAGTATGCCTTATGCAAATCCCTGCTGGACTGTAGATTCAAACTGAGTCAAGGGTTAGGGTTAGCCAATACCCGTGACTACTACAGAGTTATTTAACCCTGCAATGAATGTTGATTTTACCCTTTGTCACTGAAGACAAAAGCCAGATATTAGTGGGTGTTAGTGGGTTTTTCGTCCAGTGTAATGGAGGTTGTATAGTCTCCACTCATCTTTACAGCAGTGCTCATCAAAAACAGGGCAGTCACCCTAATGGTTCTATAAAAACAGAGCACACTACAAATAAGACTTCTATGAGTTAACCATTTGACAAACAAAAGGGCATCTGAGCTGAACACATCCATTCAGGATAAAAGGAATGACCTATTCATCAACCTGTACAGGACAGTACTGATCTGGTCCCAGCGTGTCGTCTATGGTCATTCATAGGAGATGAGATGCAAACACACACCTCTTCATCGGCACACATGCACACCCCCTCTTTCCAGCATCACTCTGACAGTATGGATACGAAGTCAGTCTGCGTGTCTAAGCATGACTGACACTCGACAGTGGGCGGGCACTGAGGGCAGTGGAGCGAGGAGAGTTTTTTCCGGCTATAATAAAACAGTTTAATTGGATTTGTTCATATGCAGGGGAGCTACTTGTATGGATTAGCATATCAATGCCTTCACACAAATCGTATTTTCAAGTGCATTGAGCACTAAGCAGCGCAAAATTAATTCTGCATGATATGCCTTGGGGCTGGCACGGTGTTTTCTCTATAGAGAGGACACCCTGACAGACACCAGCATGCAGGTAGCAGTCCCACTCACACACATGGTCTAACACAAAGCTGGAATACACACAACTAATACTGTACTTGGATGTTATCTAGAGAAAGCTTCTGGAACTGACATTATGACAAGCTGACACTGCATTATTCCCCTGTATTAACAGTTAAAGTTTTGACTAAAACAAAGTGCTCATGTACATAGAAAATTAAACACAGTTGGAACGCTCCCATTCATCATGATCATAGTAGTATTAAGGAAATGTTGCAGGAGAAAAAACACAATAGCCCACATTCAGAAATCTGACAAAACTGTTGTAAGTACTGGGTATATCTTTGAACTGAAATTAAAGGGCTAATTTTTAATATAAATGTCAAATTCACTTAATTAATTTGTTTATTTCAATTTTAGTACCAGCAATAAACCCGAGCTGCAGGTGTGAGGGTCACCTAGAGGAATGCTTTTAGATGTTTTATTACAGAACGCGTGCAGCGTTTCCTCTGTAATTTTATTACAACTGCGATGCTTTGGGCAATAAATAAAAATTCGATCTTTATCTCAGATCTGTTGCTGTTCAGATCTTAGTTATGCTTAAAGATACAATCAGCAGGATTTGTTTGAGCTGTCTGTAAACACACCAGAAAGAGAATCTTTTGAGTCTCATTTTCAGGACATTAATTACTGATGTTTTGGGTTGGTGAAGCGTCCTGAGAACAGAAAAACAATAGGAAAATTAGGAAATACAGGCAGACGGGCAGGATCTCTGCAGATACAGACACCACCACACACCACACACATAGTGGGTCATTTTTTCTTGACAATATTGCATATTATCCATTTAATGTTCCAGTGTTACAAATCTTTAATTATCATACAATCATTACTTCTCAAGCTTCTGGACAACACTTAGTTAAGTTATGGATGAGATTAGGGCTAAATTGCAATGTTTATATGTATTGCAGTGTTGGTAATTTCCTTGCTGTGGTGGTGCACCACTACTAAATGAACACACTGATGTTTGAAACAGTCATTCATTCGGTCACTGTGTTCTGTATGAACCAGGGACTCCTGGAACCCCTCAAGGACCCCCAACTGAGAATAAGACCAAGGGGGTCAGTTATAAGTGTTTTTTCCTCTTCTTCCAAAACAGACCAGATCTACGACTTTGTTTCTTGCTTTACCTTCCTCCAGTCTTTAAAGAAGTTCTCTCTGAACACCTTCTTGGTGGTGTATTCATGGTCCAACATCTGGGCAAAGAACAATGCCACCTCCTCAGCTGCAAGGCTCAGCTTTACCTCCTTACCTGCACACAAAGAAAACATAAGCATGTCGTTTTTATTCAACAAACAAAACTCCTCACGCCTTTGGAAGCTCAGATCAAAATCAAACAGCTGTAACACCCACCTCAGCTTCTCTGGAGTCCTGTCACACTAATTCATGAATTTAGAGAGGTACGCTCAAAGACAAGGACAAAGATCTACATTCAGCCCCACAACTAAGACTGAGCTACAAACAAGCACATGCAAGTGCAGAAATTAACAGATCAAAACAACTCCCTGTAGGACGCTGTAGTGGCTAGACTGCTAAACAAAGTGAAAACGATTACAGTCATCAATCAGTGTTTGACCTCATACACCTTTGGCGTCCTAAGGATCCAATAGGGTGTGTGTGGGTGTGTGTGTGTGCCTCTACACTGGCAAAACCTCTTTTGTTTTATACACAACTTTGACCACCGTTCCGCTAAATGTGACCTTGCCCTTGACCTTGACTGGTTTTAATTTCTAAGATCAAGGAAATTTGAGACTAAATTACTCCAACCCGCTTTTAAAGCATCTCTTAGAGTTTCTTTTGATGTTACAGTATAAATTGCCTGTCCCATTTTCGAATGTGTACAAAAGGGCAGATGTCTTGTGACTGTGGAGGAAAAGCCATGCAATTTAATACACCAGACTTTTTCTTCAACTTCAAAGAGGCCAAATGTTGCCTCGATGCTTTTTTTTATGCTCAACTGGCTTCTGACAACTCCTCTTCTACACAACTAAGCCAGCAATCATATAGAGGGGCACGACACGATAGTCATTAAAGCCTGCGGAAATGTGGCTTTAAAACAGTAAAAATGCATTTATGATATCAAAGTTAAGTGTCTCATTAAACATCCACAAAATTCTGCGTGAAAAAACATTCATAACCATAGAAAACCTAGTTCAAAAAACAGCACATTTTGCTGTTTCCATTTCCCAAGACTGCAGATCACGTTTTGATCGACTACTTAAAAAAAGGATCACCTGACAAACATCAATATCAATTTAAGAGTTCACTATATCTAGAATATTTAATATTTTTACTGCTTTACTTTGTCATCAGACAGCATTTTTCAACGGGGAACTGAAGCCACCATCTAAGGAGTCCTGGTGGTTTTGAAGAGAGCATAGATGGCGGCTTCAGTCCTCCGTCGGAAAGGGCTGTCTGACAGCAAAGGATAGCAGTGGAAATGTTCTAAAAACAGAGTACACTTAAACCGACTGGTTTCAGCAAGATAAAATGACTTTTTTTGAATTTTTGTCAAAGGAGTCTGGAGCAATATAACAGCTTCAGCTCCCCATGTCAAGCTGGCTCAGACTCAGATAAAACAGGAGCAAAGAGGTTTTGTTTCACCTGCTTGAGTGAGACAATTGACATGCATTTCTTGTGACTGGTTCATGGAATTAACTGCGCAATCATGCCCAATTCCAACCCAATATCAGGAAAGTGTGCAAAAACTTAAATGACAATATTCTGAATTTCAATTAAAACTCATTTCTGATACTTGTTAGATGCTGCTTCACATGCGCACATTCATAAGAAATAAAATTAAACAGTGATGCCATTGTGGATTTGAGTTTATAGTAGTTTAAATATCTGTTCTTCCTGGAAGACATTTATCGTGTTGTACTCAACTGTACATGCAAAAAGGGGGTTACAGAGAGAAGTTCAAACCGTGAGTCCTTCCACACCCTCATGGTGTGGGTTGGTGGGATCTGAGAAAAAAATATCTTATTCTTTGACAGTTTTTTTTTAAACAAAAACGCTTTCATATCACTAAGATTATATATTTAAATTAGTGACTCTTGTTATAATTTTATTTTTGGCATCACTACCTCTGACACACAATTTTATTCTCTTTACTTGATCTTAAATTACACTTCTGAGTATTTTAGTATTTTGTTTGTTTCAAACTTTTATGGTGATTTTGTAAAGCACAAAACACAACACCTATTTTAAATAAAGAAAAAGAAACCCATCAAAAAGTGATGTTATTGCATAGTGCTTGAAATTGCTGAATTCACTTTGAATAGTCTCAAGAGCACCTGTGATGTGCCAAGATCATTCTGAATTACTGTCATGAGGGAAAATATATGGAGTGTGACAAAAACAACATTGACATTTTCAACTTCTGTGCTAAACTGACCAGCATAGTAGAAATGAACATCGTCTGGCAGAGGCTGGTACTCAGGAGGGAAGTATGGTCCATTGTGTTCGAGGAACTTCCATTTCACCCCATCTTCATACTTCTCTTCCTCCCACCTGACGGAAAGCAAGATGATGAAAAAATTAGGATGTATTTGAGAGAGTGAAAATTGCACTTTCACCATGTAGTTTGTGCTTGATTGTGGACTCTGTGTGTGTGTGTGTGTGTGTGTGTGTGTGTGTGTGTGTGTGTGTAGTGGAGGTAGGGTCCAGGTCAATGCACAATGAAAAGAGCAGCATTTCCCAACCATCTCCAGCGATTCTGCTCCTCCTCCTCCTTCTTTTTGATCTTCAGCTGTCGTGCTTCCTCGATCTCCTCCTTTGTCTTTTTAGGTTTTTTGGAGACAGGATGCTCTCCTTCCTCTTTTTTCACCGTCTGTGCCAAGAAAGACACTGAAAGTGTGAATTCAAACACTCCCATCCTGACCTGCATTTGCAGCAAACTTCATATCGCACAAGCATTATTGATGGGAGACAGATTACTTTGGAAAGGCTGGTTGTTTACCTTTTCTGTTCTCTTCTTTGACTTCTTGTTCTGAGCTTCCCCGTCACTTTCTTCTTCCTGGCCTTGACGCTTTTTATTTTTCTTTGAGCTGCAGGCAACCAGAGGAGAGACAGAATACTAATAGCTTACACAATATTGAAAAACATGAACGATGGAAGCTCATTAACTACAAGATATAAATATTCATACACAAATATCAAGATGGGTTTCAGATGCCAAAATAACTTTTGTGAACCACACTCTAACATTAGGAAAAGCCTACATGTAAAACATGCTTTTATTTAGACCTGGTAAGACTTACGAAGGTGTAGCAAGGGAATGTGAAGGACCTTCCAGCGGCTCATCTTTTATTCTTTTCCTTTTTAACCCTTTCTTCTTTGCAGTGAAGTCTTCGTCCATTGGCTCCTGCTTCATTGACTCGCTAAACCACAAAAAGAAGAGCGGATTGTCACTGCCCACATAATATCAACAGTCTCATTCAGTAACAATTCTTTTCATATTTCTAAACACATATCATATAGCAGTCGCATAGTAAAATAATAGTCTTAAACTCCAGTGTACCAGGGTAAATTAATTTTTCAAACCAAATTTTTAAGATCGTATTAACTATTCTGCTTTATCTTAATTGAGTCTTAAAAATATGACTTGAGTTGTTGATTTTGAATTAGCACCCACTTAACAAGCTAATAACAAGGCAGAATAAAAGCTTAATGGTGTTTTTCACTGCTTTCTGCCTCACTGCTGGCTACAGCTTTTGGACAAAATTACCCTCCGTGCAGAAGAGGAAAAAAAAAATCCCAATGATGACACACTGACCATAAGAAATCACGTATAATCATGGTAATTAAGCAACATTATGGAAACACTAATGATAATGACATAATTACAGCAATTAGAAATTTTAAAAAAATAACCGCGCAACTGCAAGCTTGGATTTCCCAGCAGAGTGAGGAATTGGTGGGTAGGGAAATTAAGGAATCAACAAATTAGAGTCATCACTGCTAATAAATAACAGTGCCCTCCTTTCCTTCATGTAACATTTGGTTAAGGGAGAAATGGGGAAAATGTAAAGTGCTGTAGCACGTAATTGTCAAAATGGCTTACTGAATCACAGTTACAAACCACTATGGTTACAACTACCTGGTTCATGTTGTATGAGCCTAATGCACTCTCTCTGTAATTCTACAGCATGACCCCGGACGGCTTCTGATTGAGAGTAATGAGCCCTCTCTCAGGTTTTCTGGTCTCCGATTCCATCTGGTCTTTGCTGCAAAAGCTGTGCGTGTTGTGCGAGTTCAGATGTAAAACAAAAGATGGCACCTTTTGTTTTTACCTTTAGAGAAAATACGTTTTTCACCTCAATAAATAAAACGGTAAAAAAAAAAATCTTAGCTTATTTCTTAACATAATATAAAAGACAGTTCAACACTGTTGCAATGTGAAGGACACAGCACAAAAGCAGAGGTATGAATGATAAAATTAGAAATAGCTGCTTTAGTTTCAGTGTCCTGATAGTGTCCATGCCTCATGCCACACTCATTTATACACCACAAAGTGCACGCTACTAGAAAATAAAACAAGGTGACTTTTGGGGGTCGCCTATTTAATGTCAACATTGCCCTTTATGCACTACAATTTTTTATACTGTCATTTCATTTTTTTTTTCCTTTTTCATTTAGACCTTAACCTCAAGTTCAATTAGCAATACAAACTCCTAAGCCTTTCGCCATGCAGTACTTTTTTCCTGCCAGCAACTGCTCACGGGAGAACAGGCTCAGTTCAAGAGCACACGACAGCATAATCAGGGAAACAAGCCCAAACTACACTTAGATTACACAAATGACCACCCATACTTACAGTGCTTAACGTGAATGACATTCTTCATGAAGACGTCATGCTGACAAAAATGCCCACAATGATTTTTCATTTGACAAGTAAATGCAAAAACCCTGCTGCCTGCCTGCAGGTGTCACAATCACACTGAAACATCAATGTTCTTTCTGTCTCTTTTTTTACATTCACCACAAATTGCTTTAAATTACATTTATTTATGTGACACTCTTAACCAAAGTGACTTCCAATGAGTGCATTTAACCACATTCAAACATGGTGAATTGCCTCAACTTCTATATTTGAATACACAGAGAAATTAACTTAGATACATTTTTTATTTTTATGGGTCAAGGTGCAGTCTGAACAGGTGAGTTTTCTGTTCTGTAATGAAAGATGAGTAGAGTTTCTGCTGGCCTGATGTCAACAGGGAGCTCTTTTCACCATTGAGGAGATTAAAAAGAGAACCAGGATTAAGTTAGATAAAGGCTTCTCATACTAGTTTACTTTGCAAAGTGTGTGCACTGTTCAGATCAACTACAAAAAAAGAAAAGAAAAGAAAAGTAGAGTGTGTAGAAATGGTTGTGTTTCTTTGGCATAGTGCACCGCTGAGCAAAATCCATAAAAAGCTATACAAGGGAGAGTGGGTCACTGCGTCCATTGACATTTACAGTCTGTGGTTCTAATAGCCTTATGTTTCTTCCCTAACTCTGGTACGGGGCCTTAACTTTCCTCCCTACATGAAACTCACTCAACTAGCACAGTTACCACCTGAGCCCGTCTGGAGGAAAAAAAACTTAAAGGAAACATTAAAAGGAAGAATTTAGCTAAATAGTTTTTCCAACTGACATCTCCTTTGAAATGTCACTTGTCGTATTGGGTTGGACAAAGTCCACGTCTGGGAAACAATCCATTAACAACGCTGTAGAAACACTGCTGTGAGACAGATTCGACGCAGCAGGCCTTCGGCCAAAGTCTGCCATCCCAGCAACACCCTGCTGAGCATCCAACTACTCAAACCATGCATTCTCATTTATTACTTTCATGACAAGCCACAGATATTTGTCTTCAGTGCAGAGTAAAATTAATTTGCTGTGAGACAGCTTAACACATTGTATAAAACAGGAATGGCTTCTGTCCAGGGCCCTTGAACATCAAAACACAAGAATTCATTTCCATCACCTCAGGGGGGGACAAGGGCGGGGAAAAAGGAGAGAGATAAGATTTCAGGCACCATCGCTCCATGGTAGCTTGTCAGCTTATTATCATGGCCTTTAATAAAGACACAGTCTACAGGTATTATGACTTCATCCCTACCTGGGAGTGTCAGCTGACCCCAGGGGCTCCGTCTTAGGTGTCTTGACCTGAGGGGAGGACATGCATAAGTTCAACACAGAGTAACTGCAATGCAAGAACATGTGCAACATAACTGTGTTCATGCTCAAGCTGAAATGATACTTCCCACATCTGCGAGGGTCCTCGTAGAGGTAGGAATCTTTGCCTATTTTATGATTTGATTCAATTCTGATTCTTTGGAGTCTTATTTGAGTAAGAGTCCATTCTTGATTAAATGAATGGGAAAGGGGCATCATTTCCAGTATTCTGCTCCAGTATACTGTGTGCCAAACCAATTACTGGTGTCCACCAGTAAATTCCACTTAAATACAATATGAAACATAACTGGCAATTAAGATGAATGGTCCACAGCCTTTTTATTCATAAAAGTAAACTGCACTAATTATTAGATTAAGTGAATTAATTTGAAAGCATCTCGTGGTCTCCTGCTGGCTGTATGAGAATACCAAAATGAGGGAGAGGCTGCTGCACTATTAACTAAAACCATCGCTGTCCAGGACACAGCAGGTGCAGAAACACTGAGCAGAGAGTTATTTTCTTCACCACAGAGTTGGTTTAAGTTGTTTAATGCTGCAGTGTGTGTTGGTCAGCCTGTCTGGTTTGTTACTGCTGATCGCTGCTCCTCTCTAACAACATTAATCTCTGTGTGATGGCGTACAAAGTATTCTCAATACACTTTATGGTCATCTTGCAAAAGGGAGCTAATTAGACATTAAATTAAAGCATGCTTGGAACCGCTGCCTTGATGATGATGGTAGCGTATGACTGCCCGGGTGCTGCGCTGCCTTCATAGCCGAGTTCCACCTCTTTTGTTCCATCAACATCACATTATAAACTAACATTCTGAATTTTAATATTTGACTTTTGTGAGCAGATGCAGAATCCACCCCTACATCGCGATGCATCTAAGACGTGTATGCGCAGGCTCTGTGTGGATATCCACATA
This sequence comes from Lutjanus campechanus, assembly GCA_027495735.1. NCBI lineage: Eukaryota > Metazoa > Chordata > Actinopteri > Lutjaniformes > Lutjanidae > Lutjanus > Lutjanus campechanus. The sequence continues at coordinate 13,067 of JAJHUR010118924.1, forward strand.
TCTCCAATTTGTTGTGACCATGCAGAGTCGTTCACAGGGCCACTACACTACAACAAGCTATGGAATACCGTCTGCACATGTGTGGAGCGTGTCCTCCAAGCAGACTCCAGAAAGTAGTAGAACTGCCACACACATCTGTAGTGCCTGCTGCAGTCCATGTAGGCAGCCGTTTGGAAGTATATTCAGCTCTTTACAGAAACAAATGTATGCATGTAGTCTTAAAACATTCATAAAACCACACAAGGTCATGTCATATCTCTCAGGACTCCTAGTGAGCACATGTTCACACAGCTGTTGCATATCATATTTCGACTCTTGAAACATGTAAACATGTGATGCCAAATCCTTGGTCTGAGGCTCTGACATAAGGGGGTAAGATAATAACTTCAAGTGGTCTGGGTATTGTTATGCATGTAAATATACCCTCACTGCTGTAGAATGTAAATAGCATGGAGGTAAGCTACAGTACTAGGACCTGCTGTTGGTACACACTGTAGCTGCGACAGTCAAGAGTCTGAGGTCACTGAGTAACAGGAGCTGGAATTTTCATCCTGGTATTTGACGTACTAACTCCAAACAGGGAAAGAGTTATGGAAGGACTCACATGACCATCACAACCCCCCACCCCAACCCTGATCAGGAGGATACTGGATTTCCATTGAGATGTTCTAAATTGGGTTCAGACTAAATAAGTCAGTACACGGGGAGAGAAGAAAATTAGTGATTTACCTTCTTATGAGACTTTTCATCATCAGTTTTCTTTCTGTCATCAGTTTTCTTTCCATCATCAGTTTTCTCTGTAGATTTAGATAACTTTGCACTGCTCATCAGGATGTCAAGATGGGAGAGGAATGAAAACAAGACGAAAAGAAAAGGCTTGTTAGTGATCCGGCATTTGTGACACATGAGCAGTTAAGAGAAATATTGTAGAACTGTGAGGAGAAAGCTCCTTTCCCTTTTACTGTGTCATGACTGAATAGGCCTCTAAGAGACTGTTTGATCTGCATTTTTAAGTGCCGGCTTAAAGTGAGATCATATTATGTTGATGTTAGACTCATGCCTTTGCCTGGTTACTATCTTTCTCATCAGACGATGCTATAAAATGCCACCAATCAAGACAAGCGATGTTTCAGAGGATCCTGCTACAGCTCTGAACATGTTCTTTTTAGTCTGACCTTTTCACCCTTCAGGGCTGGATGTAACATGAAATTGAGCTGAAATTATTCCCCAACTATGTTAATTTTTCTATTCAGAATTCACTATTTGGGACATCAAACTAAGGCAGTACAACATTTAAAGCAGGAAGCCCTTTCATGCCCAGGAAAATTGGTTCCCTGAGTCTGGTAGTTGATGAGGATAAGTTGATCCTTAATCAGTAATTCAGTCAGCGTGGCATGAAATAACATGAGGCTAGCTGTCACAGAAAGCTGCCTGCTCCACTGCCAGTAGCGCTTACAGGTGTCTATTCATCTCCCTGCTCTCATCAATTACACAAGCCAATGACAGATCACTCCACATTCATTTGTCTGCTCACATATGCATGGTAATAAACGCATCAGATATCAAGGTAAATTAATTTATTCATATGAAGATGGAGTACCCACTGTACTCAGTGAAATGAATGCATGCACTCAATGCCATCAGCCTCCTCGACAGCTCAGTCATCCTAGCATTCTTTCTCAGTAACACTTTCCTTGTGTCTGTCCTTTAGTAGCACACACATACTACCATATGGCTCTCAGTCTCATCTGATTTATCACCATTCCATGTATTAATTTTTGATCCAACTTAATTTGTCTCCACATTTCAGTGACATGAAAGGCAATGCTATTTACAGGATCCACGCAAAATCCAGCTTTGATGTGTGGCCTGTGCTGATGCCGAACAGATGTTGGATGTGCTGCAGTCAGGTCATATGCATATATTACTAGCGAGCTGCTCTAACTTGTCAACAGGGAGTCATACTGGTAACTTATTTGATAATGGCGCTTGTCTTTCTCTTGATGGAATCATGATTAAGTGCTAGCTAAAGTGTGCCTGTCAGCAAATCATTTTTCCAATCCATCTTAACTTTCTCTTTCTCACACACACAGCTCACCTGATCTTGATCGTGTCTCCAGCACCGGCGCTTTCACGGTCACTCAGCTTTTTCAGCTTCGTTGCTTTGTGCTTGGCCTTCGCGTCTCCTTTAGCATCCTTCTCTTTCTCTCTTCCCATCTTTCACATGCAACCTAGCCTCTGTAGAGCACACTCAACATTAAATGGTTGAAAGCACGTACATTTCCAGGTGAAGAGAAACAAGTTCTGGTTCACAAATCAAAAATTATAACCGCCCTGGCGAGCTTTGGCTTTTCCAAATTAACGTTAGCCAATTAGCTAGTTAACTTAGCTACCGAACTTTAGACAACACCAGCAGAAAAACTAACTTTAACGTCAGTTAGCTAACAGCAAATGTACCTTATTCTGCGTTGGCTAGTGAAAACCTATGGTATTACAGACTCGCTCACCACTTGCAATCTCGACAAGTACCGGACTATATTTGTTGAAATATACAAAGTTTTTTAGGCGGTTAAATTAACGGACATTGACACACTAGCCGATTTTGGCTAGTGTTGAGCTGAGCAGGCGCCGCTTCCAGCTGGACTCTGATTGGCTGAAGAAGTTCCGTGAGTTGCCAGGTTGAATGGTGCTTTAGTGCATTCATGTGGTGTCGGAATAATGGGGAAAATGTTTTCCTGAGTGGGAAAAATTCCCGTGAACACCCCTCAAGCCGGATCAACAACTCAGAAAGTCGGATAAAAAATAGTTACACAACCTGCCGAGTTGTTGTCTGTTGACCTTATATATGTAGAAATACAGTGAACAAGAATAAATGTTTAGTTTATAATTTATAACAAGACGTGTTGGAACATATTTTGTGACCCATCTCATTGTGTGACCTGACTTCACAGTTTCCCTTTGAGGTTAGGTGTTGCAGAGATGACTGGTTGGGGACTGCAAAGTTTTGGCGTGTTTGCGACATAGTCCCTGAAAGGATGAGGTGCAGTTTAACTTGTTTTTTGTCCATATTGTGTTATTTTATATATTGGTGTGGCAGTGGTGTGATGATAGGGATGGAAACCTTATTTCATCATTTATTTTGCCTTGCATTGTGCAGTATTATTGTCTGGAGAGTAAAAGGTATGAATTGATGTGTGATTAAAAAATACTGTCGGAATTAAAGATTGAACAGCTAATAATGAGTAAGAAATTGTCCCTGTTATTATTTAGTTTATTTAGAGAAGGAAAGTGAGAATGAAAAAATATACATGGGAAATACACATGGTAAAAAGTGCCACTATTAACGAAAAGGCTATTTTGCATATGTTTTCCCTGACCATGGTGTTTAAAGGCTTCCTAAAATACAGAAAAGAAAAAAAACAGCACACCCAGTTTAAAGATAGGTAAAGGACACAGTCACTGGAGGTGCAATATTGCACTTAAGCTAGTGTCAATGGATTATTAAAAGATTCAGTATAAAACAATGATATTGTCAAAAACCCAAATATGGCCTATTTAGTATCCCTTTAAGTTCAAGTTCTGCTATTTGTACAGAGAAATCTAGTCTTTTAAGACATCATTCTTAACTGTTCCTCAGAACTGTGCCAAAACTATGGGTTTTTGACAACACTCATTATTATTTTGTTGTTTTGTACTGAAGCTTTTTATAATAAATTAAATTAATTAATACAGTAGATGATTTTTTCATATATATTTGAACATAAAGGGATTTGGTTTGTCCTGGTTAGCATACACTCAGTTCTGTCAGATTGCTATGGATATGAAAGGGAAAAGGAAAGGGTTAATGCAGCAAGATATGCCTGATCCTGTAAAATGACCTCTCACTGTGCTGCTTGCCCATTTGTCAATCATACAGGGTGATGGTTTCACCTGACAGCCTCTACAAAATGCTGCCCCACAAAGAAAGAGAACAAGTTGAGACACAGAGGTGTTTGTTGTGTGTACACCACTTTTTTGATACACCAAACACACAAACCATGTGAGTATTTACAGTTCCAAGACAGCCGTTTGATTTCTTAACTTCAATAGCTGAGAAAATGAGAATTTTATTTATTTTCTTTTTTTATGTTTTCCTCTTGTTCATATATCACATGATGGTCACAGAAAATTCACCTGATTAATATTCCATATTAGATATTATAGTCTTAAACATTTCTGGGCTGAAAATTATTCAAACAAGTCAACAACAATCCCATCTGAATGCATCCCTTATAGGTTATAACTCTTTCAGGAGTTACTACTTTGGAATAAAGTTGTTGCTGTTGCCTGTCTGCAGACCTTTAAGTTTTCATATCATGGTGACTTAATTTTGTTTTTAAAAAAACATCCAAATGACAAGATTAACAATAAAGAAATAAGACAATCAGATTTAAAGATTTTTTTTATTCAACAACATTCCATTAACTTACTTTGCAGATGAACATAAAACAAAGTATTGAGAAAAATAGGCCTACATGACACAAGAGGAAGAATTGAAACAAATTTCAGTGTTTAAAACGGGTATTTCAGATTTACAAATTATTTTCTTATGAATTTGTTATAAGAATAAAAAATAAAAAACTTTTGGCTATAAAAATGCATTTTCAAGTGTTTTATATATCTTAAAAAAACATAAATTTAATAAAACAAAAAATTAAAATCATATATATTTATTTATTATATTGTTTTACTTTGAGCCTACCTGTCATAGTCCTCCACAGTCTCGTCTTCTGACTTCTTGCCATGACAGCGGTACTGCCTCTTTAAGAAACCCGGAAGCGCTTCTCCCTGTGTGTTCACTGGTCGCAGGTCCCAAACAGACATCCGAGCTCCCTCCCGGCTGGCGATGATATCCCACCCTGTTATCTGGGCTCTTCGCAGCAGTGTGAGGTGCTGGCGACACCTGGCAGTTCTCAAAGCGGCTCTGAGGGCCTCGGACGTCGGCGTTTGTCGCTGGTACTCGACCCCAATTCGTGGCGGTGTCACGGGCATGGAGGAGATCCTGGCGAGGGTCGTTGCTCCTTTACCCACATACGAAACGAGAGACAAGTCCCCCCCTCCTCCTGAGTCAAACAGCTTGGAGTTCATGCACTTCTACAGAAGCCTGGACAAGGAGGACAGACTGGGTTTTCTGACGAAGCTGTCGCAGGACTTCGGAGTGGACCATAAGAGCGTGTCAGAGCTAGCTGTGAAGCTGCTGGACACTCAGCTCAGAGACTTGGCGACCATCTTGCAGGTCGAAGACAGGCTGCGGTACAACCTGAGCCCCCGGTACAAACAGTTACTGAATCATATCAGCAAGGTCGAGGGGGGAGTGAAGTTTCTGGTGGATCTCCGAGCAGATGTGCTTGAAATAATCTCATCCAAAGCTAGCGAGAGCCCACACATCAGGGTAAAGCATTTGTTTACTCGTTCTACGGGTGCTCGCATGTATCAAGAATGGCCGATCGCGCTTAGGCGTTTAGCACTGTTGCTTGAATAGCTTAACCTTGAATGTCCGGATATTTGAAACACAGTATGTGATATATTTCAACAGCATCAGCAGTAGTGCTGCTTATTCAACTAACCCACACACACCGTGGCATAAACTGCACCCCTGCCTCGCCCCCATCACGTGGTTTCACATTTTATCACCGTGTAAGTGCCAGTTACCTTTGCCCCAGTTTGCCCTCCTCGCCAAACTAGAGGAACTAACTCAGATTTTTTTTTCCGTCATGCCATAGGATGTTTTTACAGAAAGGCAGAGCGTGTTTGGCACAAGACTGTGTTACACGAGTGTCAAGCTTTATTTCAGGGCTTCCTTCATATCTTCTGCTTGTGTTGGGTGCACAGATCAACTTACAGCACTGATCAGAGCTGCCTTCCACTGTTGCTGGAGGGTCTTGTGTTTAAAAAAAGACCCTTTAAAGATGTTTCATTCTGTACATTAAGATGCATGAGCTTCCTCTGCTGCAGCATCAAGGTGAAAGAGCAGAATATATCGGGCATAGAAGAAATATTTTGTGAAATTTTATTTTCAAGACTTAAAGGGACATTTAACTCCAAAATCAAAAATGCACATCTTTCTCTTCTGGCCTTTAGTGCTGTTCATCCACCTAGATATTTTTGGTGTGAGTTGCAGAGTTTGGAGATAGCGGCTGTAAACATGTCTGCTTTCTCTTGACTATAATGGGACTAAATGGCACTAAGCTTGTATCACTCAGAGCAACCAAAAAACAAAACAAAAACCATTTAATAAATTCCACACTAGTGTCTCTTTCCAGGAATCATGAGTCGGTTGTGAGCAGTTTCATGTAGGATCTACTTTCTTTCTAGGGTATAATCTACCAGAGCTACTTTCTTTCTGCAGTAGAAGCTACCGGAACTACTTTATTTCCTTTTATGGCTTTAATTTAGAGGACACCTGAAGTGAGGACAGGAAAAGGGGAGAGGGAGTGGTTTTTCAGCCGCTCTTGGGTTAAGAATAGTCAGGCACTGACATCACATGATAACATGATATATTCTAGATATCTGCTGTCACATGAAAGTCAATTCTAAAGCCTTCTACGTAGATTTCAGGAGTCGCAGCCAGATAGGAAAGGCAAGGGGGGGGGGCCTCGGGGGGTACGAGTTGCAGCAAAGGGCAGCAGGCAAGAGTCAAACGCACGGCCGCTGCAGAGGACTTACAGCCCCGGTACATGGGGCATACGCTCTACCAGCTGAGCTACCCAGCCACCAAGAACTACTTCCTTTTTACTAAAACAAAAGTAGCTCCTACATGAAACTGCTCACAACAAGGTCTGTGAATTATCTTGAAACCAGGTCACGATTTCTGGAAAGAGACACTGGTGTTGAATTATTCAAATGTATTTTTTTGGTGCATCAAGAGAAGGCAGACATCTCTTAGGCCGTGTATATATACACAGGAAAATAATGAGAAAATTCAAGGAATTACAGACAGAAGCTTTAGTCTCTGCAGATAAAACTGCTGATAGAAAGAGATTATGTTTATGTGAGTCTATACATTTTATTCAGAAACTGTTGCATATTATGCCTTTAATGGCACATTTTTGGCAGCTTTTTTTATTTTTATTTTTTTAGAAAAGCTCCTCTTTTCAGTCTGATTTACTCCATTGTTGATTCATTCATGTTCAGTCAAATATAATTGCAATTCACCGCCGGAGTGTAGGAGTTTCCATGCATAATTTGGAATTCGTTTCTCATATAGAAAGCTGGCTGTCATGTTAATTACATTCACTTAGCTTATGCGAGCATTCAGATGAACTCTGTGGGTTGATTTCATCCGAGACCTTTTTGCACATATGTACAGAAACTGATTTATGCACCCTAGATGTTCTGAAATTAATACATGCTCAACAATTCATCACAAAGATAGAAGAATGGTTAACCTGTTACCTTTGTCACAGCACTGTGTAGATAAATGTGCTTCAAGTTCTTTTTTTAAAAACATATCTATAGGATTTTATCTCTTTCTGCAGTACTTTAGTTACAGAAGAACAGCTGAAATGTGTGACAGCTAATGTTTTATTTTGGGCTACAACTAACAATTATTTTCATTATTGAATCATCTGCCACTTATTTTCTGAAGTGACTGATTCATTTGGGAGCTTATCACATCTAAGGACTTTGGCGGGGTGAGGTAGATAGTTTTGAGTGTGAGGTGTGAATAGCATAACGAACATTTAAATGTACCTAATTACTGCTATTAATCTAAACATGCATTTATTTTGCACTAGTGAGAAACATCCAGACAAACAATAACTAACAACAATCAAACAGTCGCAGTGGAGTAAATAATTTGGTATTGAGGTAATCCAAAAGTAACCACAAGTAATCAAGTTACTTCACTTGATGACATTTTTTAACAGGTAATTAGTAATTGTATTGGAATACATTTTTAAAGTAACCCCTGCCCAAGCCTGTTGCCTGAATTGGAAAAGAAAAACAACAAACCCTTCAATAATGAATCGGTTATTTAAAATAATCGTTGCCATTATCAAGTAATCTATTATTCAATATTAATCAATTATTCAGTATTGGTCACCTCTAGTTTTATTGGTGGTATGTAAAGCAAAATAGAATCAAATACACTCCGCAGCGAGGCCAAGCAATATCCAGCCTGCGGGTATTTAGATGAAACTTTGTTTTTAAGATTGACAAAGGACACAGAACTGTTGATATTTGTGTTTGCTACCCATCAGTATGGCTGGTGAAATTACAGGGACTGAGATTAGTTCTACCACCTGTCAAACGCAGGGTAAATGTCTGTGGCAGATAAAAGTTTCAGGTCAACCGTCACCATGCCAAATAGGTTTTTCGGCAGCTCTTGAGTTAAGAATAGTCAGGCACTGAGGCGACATGATGACATGATGTATTCTGCAAATCTGCTGTCAGGTGATAGTCACACACTGTTTACAATTCTAAAGCCTTCTACGTAGATTTCCGGAGTCGCAGCCAAAAAAATTGAGTGGCCAGTAGGCACGTTCAGAGAGGATGTTTCTGATTATTTTAAGTGGGGTTGTATGAGGTCCTTGTTTTAATAGTTGGTGTGTGTGCACACCCCCAGTTTGGAGAAGCAGCAGGAGGACTGGTGTAGAAAGCTAAGCAATGTACTGCTGTGGACCGAATGGGCAGCAAAATGTAGTTTAGCCACTTAAAAGAGGTTCACCTAAGAGAATGATAGAGAGTTATATAAGCCAAATATCACTCTCTCCAAACAAACCAAACTCCACAGGTGAAACCAGTTACTTTACCTCACAGAACAGGAGAGTTACTGGTCTGCTGCTGCCTCGATCTCTTTGTCTCTTTGTGTCATTTTGTGACTTCAGTGTTTTGTACCGATAGTTCAGATTCACCAAAGTCACACAATAACACAGACAATCCTAAGAGATGGAGGCAGTGACAGACCAGCGGCTCCCGTGCTCTGTGAGGTAAAATTACTAATTTTGTCTGTGGAATTTGGATGGTTTGGAGAGAGTGATATTTGGCCACTTTTCCATTAGAAAAGGCTGTCTCACAGTAAAGTAAAGCAGTGAAAATATTCTAAATATAGCATACACTTAAACTAATATTGATTTTTTTATTTTATGTGGACATTTTTTGTTGTCTTTTGTTGCTGACCCTGTTCACTGCAGTTCAGTGCTTAGCTTCCGTGCTGGTGCCCCTGACTGCTTCTCCTAACTGGGGTCGTGCCGACCACTATCTATTGTAGCAAATACACTGACTTATCAGTAAGTGCCTCGTTCTGCCTCACATCAAATAATCCAAGCAATCCCTGTTATTTCAGACCCTAGTTGCAGTCAAACTGAGCTAACGTGAAGCTGTTTATAAATCGACTTGGGGCTTTACAGAGGCTTGTGAGCTGGGGAATTGCTATTTGTGTGCCACAGGCCATAAGTAGCTCTATCAGCAGAGGCCTGCCTAGTGTAAAGTAGATATAGACATAATCTAAACCAAATACAAAAACTCGCCGTGAAGAAAGATGCTTTAGTTAGTATTGGAAAAACACAAAATAAGCAATTCAGTGACTTAATGTAAAGCAAATGTTGTGTCTTGTGTCCACGTTTCTCAGATACATGAGATGAAATGCAAACTGCTGATTGGAAACGTGTTATGCTGAGATGCAATAACCAAGATTAAAAACGGACGCGTGCGCCATCCAGAGCTGTAATGGTCAAACTCAGCCTGCTGTGCTTGTGACCGGTTTTCTGTCATCTCTGTGATGATGTTTTGTTTTGCTTTGGAATACAGCCTAATATGATTTTCAAAGAGCCCGGCTGCACTATCGCCAGAGGACTTCTTCTGGCCTCTTCTCTCCTGCTCAAAATCTATTTCAGTCCTGCCGAGAGCTGGTTCAGATGCATTTAATCTCAATAACCGAGGCCCACTGAGACCTTTTGTAGCTTAAAAAGGTCTAAGCTACCTACAGAGTGCTCACTTTAGCTGAGTGCTGACCACCTTGGTCTTGGGGGTACACTGCAATCTTTTCTTGTTTTTATTGCCAGAATTGATTGTGCTAAAAATGAGAAAAGGTCACGGTAAATATGAAGCTTTTACTCCATGTATTGATATCATGTGCATGCCGGGGGAGAGAAAAACTTGCAAAAACAAATGATGCAGATAATCAAGGTAGCACTGAAACACTGAGGGGAAAAAATATGCAATTTTTAAAATGACTAAAGTAATGAAACTTTGGATTTTACATCACTGCAATTAAACCTACTGCGCTTCTTGCTTGAGTGTCACATTGAGTTCTATGGTAGATTAGTCGCTCCCTGTTGGGTAATTGATTTTTGATGTTCCTCCTCGCTCCCTCTGCCTCTAGGCCTCTCATTCTTGTTCACCTGTCCACAAACGGAGTGGAAGAAAGATGTAAAGACAAGTCAGACATGTCATTTTAGCTGGCTTCTTGGGATTTCACAGAGTATCAGTGAGGCTATTTTTTCCCTCCGCAGTCAGACTTGCCAGGCTGACAAGTGGCACGCAGCCCACTGGAGTAAAGGTGTCGGGAACACTCACACGGCCTGGCCTGTAATGCTTTGGCAGTCGTGGTCATTTGGCTTTGGACAGACATAGATAGACCTTTCCTTCCAGGCACTACAGCCTCTGCACTCACTCAGAAATTAAAGTGCGGTGTCGTTCCCGGTGTCGTTCCCTTCTAAGGTTCTTTGACTTGTCCCCATAAGAGCACCCTTTTTGGTTCCTGGTGGAACCTTTTATAAAGGGTCCACCTGGAACCTGTCGCAGTTTTTACATGAAGGTATCTGCCTTGTTTCAGTGTTTCAGCCGTATAGGAACTGGGTTAAGTTACTGCTGACGAAAACCCAACAATGCCTGATTTAGCTGCTTCATAATAAAAGCCTTTATTCTGACAGTAGCACCGTACTTTTATTGTGAAGAATTAACAGAAAACAGTGTTCACCGTTTTGCAGCAGCTCGACTTGAGCTCAGCTCGTCGTCAGTTAAAAGACTCACCTTCAAGCAGGTAGCTCTGTGGCAATGGAGATGCAAATCATGTCGAGTCAAACCCTTTATGAAAGGTTCTAAAGAGAACCCTTCTATAGAGTAATGGCTCCACTCAGAACTCTCTCTGGGGGGTTAGTTTAGGTGAAGAACCATATTGTATTCTACAGATAAGGCAGGTATTGAATATAACCTTAGATTGTTATCCATCATTATAACAATCCATGTCAATGTTTCCATTGTTTAAACTGAGAAAACATCTTTCAACAATCCTTGAAGAGATCTCTCTTTCAAAAAGGGTTCTTTTGATGAAAAAGGGGTTCTTGATATAACGCCCCTAGCCTTACAAAGAACCCTTGACAGACCCTTTCTTCAAGCAAGAAGCAAGTGATTCTTGACACAGTCTCAGCCCTTCAGAAAGAACCCTTTTGGACCCTTTATTTCTAAGAGTGTGTATAATCACAATATAACTGCAGCTCAAGGTATCACAGGCTGTATCAGCTCAGGACATCAGTGCCTCGCCGCATTGATACAGCGCCAGTGTCAAAAGCTGTTTTTTTTTTCTTCTTCTTCTTCTAATGGAGTGCTGGGTTTTCTTCTTTTCCTTTTTCCTTCCTTCCCTCCATCTCCCTCCTCACCCCCAGGCTTCGAATGCTAGCCCCTTCCATTTCAAAAGACTTCATCTTCTG
>JAJHUR010118925.1:2963-16932 GCA_027495735.1 Lutjanus campechanus
CAGTCGCTGGGGGACAAAAAAAAAAAAAGACAACGTGTTTTAAGAGGTTTCAGTTCAATTCATCTGAATTTAATTAAGGTCAGAGGGAACAAATTGATTGCAGAGTCCATTTTAGCTCTGTTTTTCCAGCCTCTTATCCCCATTAATATTGCATGGCATCATCGACCCTGCTGTGCCCCTGCATCCTGGGGCGTCCGTCTGTGCCTCACCGTCACACACACACACAGGCACAAACACACCCTTACAGACAAGAGTATAGAGTGACAGACACATTCATTCAGATTCACACACACACACACACACACACACACACATCAAATTCCAGACCCTGAGGCCAGTGCCATTTACAAACACCCCCTAATTGAATGTTTGTGTTTAGATTCAATGGCACTTTTAGAAAGGAAGAGCAGTGAGAGCATTTACCCGCTGGCTGCTGGCCTAGATAGTAACTTCAGGCAGGACGTGTGGATACGTCACTTCCATGGTTACGGGATAGGGGCCCTCTGTCCTCCCGTCAGCGTGAAACTGGAAAATGTTTTTTGTTTGTTGGATTTCATCGTTGTGCATGGGTGGAAGGGGGGTGGGTGGGGTGGGGTGGGAGGCACAGAGCCACGAGGACTTTAGAGCGGGTGTCATTTTGGGGGGTGGGGGAGTGGGAACAGAGATAAACAGGGTTCTGATGATGATGATGATGGAGGCACACGGACAGTTCCTGGTGTCCTTTTGTGTTTTAGTGGGCTGGCAAAGGCGGATTGTAAATTTGATTTAAGGTGCTTCATGTCCAGAGACTGAATTTATAGCAGATGGGAAAAAGCTTTTCCAACGTGTTGATCTTCTTAAAGCCCCTGTATGTAGATTTTTTGTTTTTAATGTGATTGAAGCATCTTTCAAATAATTTTGAGGGCATATGTTTTGGTTTGGAGAAAAATGAATCTGTGAAGTATGACGTCAAATTGAGTAAGTAGTGCACTCGAACTGCATAGTATTTGGATTTTGTGTGTGCAAGAAATGTCTGGATGTATATTAGTTTGGCAAGAATTTCAGATGAGCTTACTGGCCGTAAATTTTCTTTTCCGAGGATGGCAAAGGAGCGACCTGCCCAGGCTGCCTCTGAGAAAACACTGTTAGAAAACAGTTGCTGGAAACATGAAGAGACTGAGAACTACGTAGTAATAAAGTCTGGAGTTAGATTCTTAAACTGTTGTTCGATTTCTGTGTTTAGGATTTTTTGGGCAAGCCTGAAAAATGTCTCACTGACAGTCCCACAAACCAACTCATGAACGACAGCGCCGCCCCCTCCCCAACGGTCAGTTACGAATGTACCTTCAGCGACTCTCTCAGTCCAAATCAGCCCAGCAGTTCACTTCAGCTCGCTTCAGTTCCAATAACCCGACACAGAAGAAAAAAAAAGCAAACATCCTACAAGCCCGACACAGAAGAAAAAAAAGCAGAGCAGAGAAAACTGCTCGTTTTTACTTGAATTTGAGACCTAATATTATATACTGCGATTTTTTTATCATTCAAACTTGGCTGGGTGATTAATAACATATTTCTGTGGTGGGACAAACTCAGAACACACATGTATTGTTGCTTTACTCAATCTTTAAGCATGATGAGTGATTAATGGTAGGGTTAATAATAACCAGCCAGAGGTGGAATAGGGAGTGTCATTCGTTTGCCATCCTAGGGGGGAAAAAATCACCCACTGGACATACTCAATCTCCCCGAAACGCACTGTGTTTCTAAGACTGTCCAGTGGCGGACTATGAGGCAGACAGTTCTGGCCCCACACTCTGACTAGTAACAGGCACGGTTGAACAAAATAATTAGGAACGTGGAACAGGAGGTAGCCAGGAAATTCTTGTGAAATTCCCTTTTATTTTCCTTTTATCTTTCATATTCAAAGTCGCCCCACGTGAGCATCAGTGGCTACAAAGTAACGAGACAGCGAGAGATTGTTAATAGTGTATCATGGCAATGCACCGTGCTAGGTAATAACCACAGTGACGGGGACATTCACATGAATACGCATCGCTAAGAACGGCCATCATCAGGTCAAAATTATAATTTGTCCAATATCTGTTTAATGACTAAATACCCATTAAACTAATGACATTCCCATTGATCTTAACTGCACTCTGTCTTTAGTGCTAATTAGCTAATTAACTAGTAAGCATGTTAGCATGCTGATGTTAGCATTCAGCCTCACAGAGGCTAGCATGGCTGTGGACTCTTAATCGTGTTAAACTACCATTAAACCAAACACACAGGGGCTTTAAGTCAAGTAAAATAAAATTAATGGATAAAGGCAGTCTGCTTGGCAGGAAGCAGTGGGGTTTATGGGAAACGTGGTCTTAAATTTGCAGGGTTGAATGATTTTAGCTAACAATCATCTTGATCATGGTGCACAGAAAAGTGCAAATTAATTTGACCATACTACGTTTATACGGATGTATTTTCTGTATTATTTGTCTCTGGTTGAATACAAAGTGCAGGCAGGTGTTCAGAGTTTGTTTTTGTGTTTGGATCAGTATTTTTCTTCAGCTCTTTTCCTGCAGCTGATTGAACATGTTCTGATTGTTGTTGTGAGAGTCAGTGCACCTGTGTGTTTGTTAGCTTTTGTGTGTTTTTTTTGCTTGGGTACATAAACCTCAGATTAAAATATTTGTATTGGTATGTGTGGGTGAGTGTTTGTATTAGCACGCCTGTACTTGTTTGTGATTTGTTTGTTTACTGACTGGCTCTTTTCTCCGAGGATATGTTTGCATTCAAGAGCATGTTTGTCTCTGGTTCATATGCACGTCAGTGTTTGTGTGGAGTGCAGAGGAACGAGAAGACGACGTGAAGGACTGGTCATCATTCGATTTTTAAAAAAGGGACACACCAGCATGGATCACTCCATCGGTAATAAGTGTGTTTCCAGAGTGTTTCCGATCCGTGTTTCCAGATAATAACTGACTGTGCATAACACCAAGGATGATCTCTCGACAGTTGAACTGATGCAGAGTTTTAGTCCCATTTGTCTTCGTTAAAATTTCATCTCACATTTTCATCTAAACTTTGCAGTCTCCCCTATGAATACTCTGAAAGTCTTCTGGCACAGAGAAAGTGACATCTTTTAAATTTCCTTGTAAAAACTGAACTGGGCAGTGAGACAAAACCTACTGAAAAATTAAATTTCAAAGTCCAAAGAAAAAACATGTCATAGCACTGCCCACACTGCAGCGATACGAGACAAAAATGGAGGAAAAGTACTGCTTTTCAGATCATCATTTTAATGATAAAATCAATAAGAAATCACAGATCCGCTCGCTCTAAATGGTTCCAGTATTTTCTGCCCTTACTGCACAAGGATCATATGAATGTATTAAAATTCAAAGAGACAATTAACTTATTTTTAAATGCACAATATTACTGGGCCACTGCAGCGGTTTGGACTTTTAGGGTCAATTCAGTTTTGATGAGAGCCGATTCAATCGATGGAAATGAAATCGTCTTAGGAATTACAGCCAGCTCTGCCCGGTCAATTCATTTTCTGTGTGGAATTTATTTAGTATTGACAAAAAAAACACACTTCCATTTCAGCGTTTGCTGCAGAGGAAACTGTGTGGCTGAACCCTGCTGAATTACTGTGGAGCGAAGATTGAGGACAAGAGGGTTCAATTTGACACAGTGAGCGAAGCACAAAGCGTTCTATTACTGCAGGGAAACATAAGTGCTTTTTGTGCGTTATTGTTCAGAAATGACTGGTGTGTGTATATATGTGTGTGTGTGTGTGTGTGTATGCAAAATGTGTATGCATGTGTTTTTCTTTAACATGTCTGTCCTCTGTGTTTGCGTACAGTTCAATTTCTTTGTAAATTCAGCCTTTTCTCCACCAACTGCAGGGGTTTTCTTGTTTCACTGAAAGCCTCAGTGTGTGTGTGTGTGTGTGTGTGTAGCTGAGGTGGTACGTCGTCTGTCTGGACGTGTGACAAGGTCCTCACAAGGTCAGCAGTTTCCTGCCGCAGGGCTGATGCAGTTTTTATATCTGTTTGCGACTGGGTTTGGATTTTACCTCCAGGCTCTGCATTTTAAAGGGAAATTTCACCACTTTTTTTTTGTGGATGTCCATCCAGTGTTGATGGTAAATTTGGTCAAGTGAGGCAGTAAATTCCTCAGTTTGTGCTACATTGATGTAGTTGGTGTTTAAGAAGAACTACAGGCTATTTCAGCATCGATTTCTAGTCTCCGCCTCAACATCAAAACCTTGTTCTCTTCTGTTGCAAACTTACTATGTTGTTATGTTACCAAAATATGAGTGCAGAAAATGTTATGGCCGACGATATATATTTCACAGCATTGTGTGCGTATTTATTTATAGCTGAGGAGAGAGGCTGAGGCTGTGGCTGGCGAGGACCATCCACAACCTGAGCTGCTGTGGGCAAACAGCGACTGGTGGTGCCTTTGCTCAAGCTGCCCGATGTGAACAGAAACTAAATCATTCAGCAGCAATTAATTTCAGAGTGGGCCATTTTTGTTGGATGCTGCCGCCAACACCAACCACAAGAAGCCCTGTGTGTGTATGTGTTACTATTAGGGTTGCAAATTGTAAGCGACCGACCACTGGCAACAGCAACAATCAATCAGATGATTAATCGAAATTAAAAAAACGAAAAATTTTGCTTATACGAAACAATACCAAATGCATTTTTTTACCCAATCAAAGTTTTACATCCACAGCAACATGCTGCATACTCTCTGACAGCATTACCTAGCCTATGAAACATACAAAGATACAGACGTTAAAATAATCTCCACTATAGTTCAAATCAGTTAAATTCATCGTGATCTATCATATTCTTAACGACCAATTAATTAATCATTGAGGTTTGCTGGAGACCTTATTCAGGATCATGAAGATAAACTGGGAAAAGACAACAAAGACCAGCAGCCTGAGAAGGCAGGTGACCATTGACTGAGTATTTGTGTTGCTCGTGCGCAATGCATCCTGGTACATGCAGGCACTGCCGGCGTGGCTCCGTGAGCAAGCATCCTCAGATAATATAGCACATACTACGGAATTTATTGCTTCAATTGACAACATTTACCATCAACACTCACTGAACAGCCACATGAAATCATGTTTTCCTCAAGCTGTGCAAACATGTAACTAATTGCACTACAACTAAACTGCAAAATATATTTGCTATATTCTGTAAACAGGCTTAGATGTATGAGATGGTTTAAGATAGATTTTTAAAATTCTTTAATGTGATGTATACAAGAAGATATGGTGTTTTACACTGATTTTAACCATAGATTATGTTTCTGAAACCTATATTGGTGTTTGTTTGTATCCTTCTGAACATCAACTGGAGCTAAAAGTTTACTCTTTTTCATATATTTTTTAAGTGCTGGAAAACCTGATTTGATACGCCTAGTTATGTTTTAAACACATTCGGTTCTAACATAATGTGTGGATCTGTATCTTGCCATGATTTTATGATATATTTAATGTCTTTATTTGCTGGGAGGGGTAAGACTTGGACCGATTCACTGAGAGCTGAGAGAGGGTGATTGACAGGGCCACAGTAACAATGAGAGAGCTGTTCGGGGAGGTGAGAGAAAGGGGTGGGCGGGACTATCTGACATTTGGGATTTTGGTCTTACCTCACAGTCGGACTCCTCTTTGGTCTTACACTCCCAGGTGTATCTGCTCATGGTTTTCTGAGGGGAGGGGGATGGGGCAAAGGGTTATACTCCTCAAAAACCATAAAAGGCATCCTCAGAAAGAAAGAAAGAAAGACAGGTAGAGACGGACAGAAAAAGCAGGAGGATGAGGAAAGAAAGAAGACGAGCGGGAGGAGCGACAGATCAGAGACAATACAGACAGATTAAGTGAGGAAGACGGAGACAGAAAGAGGAGGCAGACAGGAAGAGATAGAAGCAGACAGATAAAATAGACAGAGAGAGATCGAGTGTTGGAGACAGAGACCAACAGTAGGAGTAACGAGACTTTCTGTCAGACGACAGCTGATATTCCCAGCTGGCTACAGTATCTCTGAGGTAGAAAGACACACTCTCTGGTGCTGTCTGGACTTTATTCTGTAAATACAGGTTTGGATATTTCTGGTGAGGTCCTCCACCGTCGTGATACTGGGCTATTAGTTCGAAGGGGAATTGAGGTTATTTGGTTTATTAGTGGGTTCATTTTGGGGGGAAATTGATGAGTTGGGATGGTTTTTGGTTTGGGGAAGCCTTCTGTATATGTCTAAGTGAGTTTTGTATGTGGTTGAAAATTAAAACTGGGCTGAACAGTAGTTGGAAATTTGTTTGGTTTGTTTTAGGCTGAATGGACGGACAAGAGGGCAGAATGTGCCACGTCTGACTATACAGATAATGCAAAGGTTGTCAGTCAGAGTTCACACAAATGATGTTTTAATGACTTTCCTTTATAGGGTTGGGTTTTGATACCATTTTACTGAATCTGAATCCAGGATCCAGTCTGCTTATCAAATCCTTTCAAATCCCTTCTCCAATCTCCAATTAAAGTTTAACCTTCTACAAGTTAGAAATGACTAAATGTCAAAGATTCACTTGAGATCCTGAATCATTTTTTTTGCTGGCTTATGGCGCCTACAGACTGTGAGATTTCAGCAATCTTAAAGGTTGTTGCAGCCACACTGTGTCACCTGGATCTAATAAACTTGGGTAAAACATCAAGTTTGATGTAGAAGGAAAATGTGGACCCAAAAAGAGGCCAACTTAGGAGGCCGATTTTTCAAAGAAAGTTTGAGGTAACATTAAGTATTTTGTAGTACGGTAAGCTGTTGTAGTATCTACTGATATGATCTGTCTGTCAGTTGGTTGGGTAGCAGACGTAGCTCACAGCAGTGGTCACATTGCGAGATAGTTATCCTAAATTTCTGACACTGTGTTGCAGGCTATCCTTGGTTGCAAGGCTGCCACGTCATTTTCACATTGGTCATCTTTAGTCTGGGACAGAAATTGCAGTGTTTACAGAAGGCAGAAGCCCTTTAGACTGATAAACCAACTTTAAAAAAAACATTATTTTTAGGTTACTTGCTCCACATTCAGCTCTATGAGGCTCCAAAAAGTAGCAAAACTGGGAGATTTAGACTCCTGAAATTGATATGATGCAATCAATTAGATTATATGACCAGAGGTGCAACAGAGAGATTTATATCTTTTGCAATCAATCTCTGACAGACTATAGACACCAGCTTTCAGACAGCAATTAAAGTAGACAAAAGTCAAATTTCATCTCGATATTTTAGAAGGTTACTCATGAAATTAAAGGTGCAACAAGCAACTCTGGAGAAAGATACTTTATTGTTGAGTCTCATTACAGGCTGTCAAATACTGATGCTTCGGGTTGGCAGCTTGGTCAAGTCTTACCAACCTGTGACCGCACATGTTTGCTAGCTTGCAGTCTTTCTGGTATTTTCTGCCACATTCCTACATTTGAAATCTTAACATTTTAAATGTAGCTGCCAACTGAAACTGGCAGCAGAAATGTGCATTGTGTTGCACAAATATTTGACACCTGCATGTACAGGCGTGTGTCAGATACAAGCTAAACATTATAACGCAGCTCCTTAACCATACTAATGGTCAAAAACTTCACAGGGCACCTTTCGGTGTGCTCAAACAAACCAGTTAAAGTATTTTCAAATACTATTCAGTCCAGTGGATGAGTTGGGATTTTGGGGGCTGTGATGTGGGTGGTGTTGAGTTAGCAAGTTGACATTTTAGAGATGTTATTAGGAGGTGATGATGGACATATCTTTTTTTATTACGCTTTTTGGATTTCTTGTCTGTCAGGGTGGTGAAAATGGTATTTGGTTTGGGGTTAAAATGAGACTCTTGCCTCTACAGGAATGAGATTTCTAAAACAGTCGAGCTACAATGAAAGAAATGAGACTTAAAGAGAAACAACTAGTTTTTGTAGTTTCACAAGTGAACAGAACTACTGATGGAGTTGTTAGAGGGTGGTACCACATCCTAAAAAACAAAAAGAAATCAAAACAAAACAAACTCTACCTCAGTTGTAGCACTACAACTACCCATGCTGCTACAACCACAGCGTTGCCGCTACTAGCTACCCATGCTTCAGTTAGTGAGGTCGGCTCTCTGCTGCCACCTGCAGGCAGCCGCGAGGCGTTGCATCTCAGATGTTTATCCTGATAACCCCGACCATTTCTCCCAAATGTCCCGCACCTTTAGCTTACCTGTTTGTGACATCAGTCCATCCCCCACCTCCCCCCCTAAGAAAACCAGAATAAACCATTTTTTGACCAATCATAACAGTCCCTCCCACAGCCCCGCCCCTTTTTCAGGATAAACAAGTAAAGCAGACATTTTGTTATCAGAGCAGATTCGTAAAAACAGACAGCGAAGCAGAGCTGCGTTAGCTGACATGGCCACCAGGTGGCGCATGTTAGCGACAGAGCAGGAATGCCATGACATACCGATGCAAGAGGTGATCAGAGAGAGAGCAGGTTAGAAAGAGGCGGGATGGGGAGGGGCAGCAGTGGGGGATTGTGGGAGTTTTCTCTAAAGCGAGGATGACTTGCTAGCTGTACTGTGAAAATAATCAGTAACTGTTCAGACTGTATAATTTCAGAGGGATTTAACCTCTAATCTTGGCTGTGTTAGTACCCTGATTCAGACACAGAGCTGATTTATGCTCTGGCTTCTCCTTGTCAGCATGCAATTAAGTGTTTTTTTGGACACAGTTAAAAATTAAATGATAAATGTGTCCTTTGAAATTTCTTTTCTGGGCCAGAATAACTGTTTTTGTTTGCCCGTTTCACGTTAATTAGAGTTCAAATTAATGCAGAATGTCTGCTGAATGAGTAAGTGTCTATTTATGAGCTGTAAGAAAACATTAATAATCTTGTAGAAGGCGTAGATGTTTATAACAGTTAAATTAAGCAATATGTTAATGGAGTTTGGCAGGCAGTAAGGCAGGCAGTCGCTGACCTCAAACTCCAGAGTGTGTATTTTCAGAGCAGTGGGCTTTTGTTTTCAGAGTCATAGCTTTACATTGACAGATAATTTACAGTTATAAACAGCTGATCAACTTACACTGTTGGACTGGTCATTGCTTGTTATTGTCAGTTTGCAATGTTATCCTCGTTTTGTGCTCCTGCAGCCTGCCTGAGCGTCTTCACAAAATTGCTCCTTTAAGGACTTTACTTTTTCCAGACGTTCTCAACTTGGTTAAAAAACAATATTTCTACAGCAGGTCCACACAGAACCTGAACTCTTTCTGCTTTTTTCTCATCTCTTATGTGTGTGAGTTTGTTTTGCCGTCACCTTCAAAATAGGATCAATAAGCAATAAACCGGGGGAACTAAATCAATAAACACAATGAAACTATGAGACTTGACAGCCGTCGCGTTGCCATGGTAACACGCTGCAAGGGCTCAGTCACCCCCGCTTGAATACTTGTTACTTGGAGCTGTTACGGTACAACAGTACAGTTGGTATTGCTGAGCGCAGTAACAAAATGCACCCTCACTTTAAATTTAGCAGGTTTTGACTTTTCGTGCTTTTTGGCTGCACATGTAGTTTTCTGATTGAGAGAAAGAGCTCATTAAGAGCTTTCTGGCTTTATACTGCTACTCATGTCACTTTCCGCCCACTCAACTCTTGATATGTTTTCATAAGTATTTGTTTATCTGGTTCTTTGTGTGTTTTTATTGTATGTGTGCACATGTTCAATTATTAAGTGTCCTTGTCGGTCTCTTTGCATTTATACACGTTGCTATTAGATGTATGTTTGTGAGTTTGTGTATATTGTTTTTCTACTGAAAGGACCATCACTCAACATTTTTCTGACCACTTTCAGAAGTATTTTGCACAATTTCATTCAGCCATGTCCATACATTCCTGTATGAAAATCAACTATGTAGGCCATTAAAACTTGTTTATGTGAAATCCATCACAGTGAAACTCAAGTTTGCATTATTTTATTATCAGGCCAGTCACAACTATTTATCTAAATGGGGTGGGTTTGATACAACTGTACAGAGACCAAGATGGCTGCCGCTGATGTGGAACTTTTACAGTTGATTAATGGTACAGCATCAGTATTTAACAAACTGGACCGTGTATTTTCTCCAAAAGAAGTACAAAGGACTTCAGTTAAAGTCTTTACTGATAAGAAAGATGAGTTTGCTGTACTTCTGACAGGTAAGTTTAATTTACTAACTACGCTGCGTCACACGTTTCATTGCTCTGATTATTTGCAGTTGTATCCTATTGCGATAAAGTCAGTTTATCAAGATAATGGACCCAAATATTCAGTGGTTTTAGCCTCTCAAATGTGAGGATTTACTGTTTTTCTTTGTATTAAATGACTGTAAAATGAACATTCTTGGGTTTGGGACAGCGATGGGCACTTTCCACTTTTATCTTAAATTCTGCAAACTAAAGAACTGACTAATAAAAGCAGTGAACAGATTCATCGACATTTGAAAGTACTGGTTAATTGCAGCTCAAGCAAGCTTCAAGAGTCTGACATTCCTGAAGGAAACGAATGGAAACCAATGGCTACCTGCACTTTTGGAAAAGTATATTCAAATTTCTAAATACATATTTGTTATTTGCGATAAACTGGCTAAAACATGCAACAGGATGATTGATTCTGAGGCGCTTGTGGCATTCTCTGGTCTGTTAATTCTGCATTGCAGACTGTTGATATGGATGTAGCTCTGATCATGAACACTGGAGGAACAATATATTAATGTTAAAATCAATAAAATAATATTTGAATTAATATTTTGTGTCAAATTATTTATTTTTTATAGTACGTAGCCATGTAATAAGCAGGGTAATGTACAGTCAGCATGTCATCATTGAAAAATCAACCCTGACTGGGTGCTGAGAAAACTCCCACCATCCTTTCTCACACTTCAACCCCACCCATCCCCCTCTTTAGCATTGCACACCTCGGAGAATACTCATGCCCATGCATTAGGGGGAGCAGGGGTCAGGGGGCCCGGGCAGGGTTTGCGGGGGAGATGCAGAAAAAGGGAGAGAGAGAGAGGCGAGAACCACGTTACCTGACAGATAATGTTATCATAGTAAGCCAATGCACGGGCATGAGGGACGTTAGGAGGGGTGTCGCACAGTTTCCTTACATTTGGGTGGGAGCCCTCAGCGATGGTGGACAGCGAGAAATTATCATTGTGCTGCTCCGATGTAGGCCGGTACTTACTGCTGGGTGTCGGAAGATGGAGGGGGGGGATGACAGAGGGGATGGGGGGAGAGGATGAGTGAAAGGTGGAGGAAAATAAAAACAATGTAGGGAAGAAGAAGAGGAGAGAAGAGTTTGAGAGAAAGGAAGTCAGAGTTTAAGAACAGGTGAGGTTGCAGAAGTAAAGAAATTGCAGAAAGATGAGGAGGAGAGAGAAAAGGTGTAGAGAGGAGCAAAAGAGGAGGAGGTGGGAGGTGAAAATGAAAAAGCAAGAGAAGAATGAAGGACATTTAAGAGAACAAGGTGAAAGAGGACGATTTGGAGGTGCAGATAATGAAAAAGAGTTTTGGAAAGATAACAAGAGGACAAGGGAGTTGGAGGATTTGAAAAGCGTCCAGGAGGAGGAAAAGGAAGACGAAGGAAGGGAGGACAAGATGAGGGTGACGTGACATTTGCAGACGATGATCCACAAGGTGAGAGGAGCAGGAGGAAAGACATTTGAGCAAATCCACAAGGAGGAGAAAGAAGAAGAGACGGAGAAGATAAATGGAGAGAGACAGTGGAACAAAATGGAACAAAAGGGGCAAGAGAAAGGGGACAAATTTAGGAAAAGAGATTACATTGTTGAAGGAAAAAACAGACAGGAGGGATCGTCAGAGGAAAAAGAAAGGAGGGGGGAGAAAAAAGCAAGAAAGCAGCATTAGTTAGACAGCAGGTTTACGTCTTCTGTTTGTCCACCGGCAAACAGAAAAAAACAGAGACACAAATAACAATCTGTGATGCAACAAACTGAGAATACAATGCTTTTATTTTTGACCATCAGATGCTTCTTATAGAGGCTCACATTTGACCCACTATTGTCTTACTGTGACTAATAGAGAGAGAACAGTAGAGACAAAAAGTCTGTTTCTATTTTAAACCAGACACAGGTTTTGAGAGAAACTAACCTCATGCTTTTCTCATTAATCTCACTGTTTTGAGAGTACATGGGACATCAATGACACCTTGCAAAGCCCTGTGATATATAATTATGTAATATCTGTCCAGGGACTGCAAATGCCAATTGTCTTTGTGAGCAGAGCGTCAACAATTGTTGTTCAATCAAAAAGCATTTGACACTGATTGAGGCAAATTATCTGTTCTCCAAAGACCATTGATGGCTTTCATTGCAGGGAAAAGTTGTTGTGCAACAATAATTTTCTGCCACCTCTTTTTAGTCAGTATTTTCAGTTAATGGAAAGATCTGTCACATGACATTAAACACAAAAAACAACCACAAAATAAGAATTTGGCTTAAAAAAAGCAACCCAACTCTGTTTCTGCAGTGGAACAGGGAACGTATGTGTGCTCAGGAAATAAGCATATTTCCCAAAATGTCACACTATTTCTTTAAATTGGCTATGAGAGTTTGTCAGAGAAAATTTAAGGCCTGCTAGACTTGGATGAAGAGATGTGTGTGTGATGGTATCTAAGGAGTTTTTCCAGCAGTTACTACCCAGTTTGCTGCTTCCTGTTTGGTGTTGGACAGACGCACCTTCCAATATCTTTTATCATAACGTCTAAATGAGAAAAAGACTGACTTAAGACAATTTTTTGCCATGGTGACACTAACAGAATCCTGGATAATGGTCTTGATTTGTCCGAGTGATTGAAAACCAACCAGAATGCAGTAACATTTGTGGTTTGATTCCAACAGAATCATGTCCCACCAGGAACGTTCCAGAAGAGGAGCATTTTTCACGCCTTATTTTATTGACTTGCTCAGATTTGGTCATTGATTTTTGCATGTCCAGCATGGGTAAGTAGGCCATGTATTTAAATAGTTAGTTTTTTGTCTGTTTTTATGATCTGAAATCTGTGCTCCACTTCTTTGTCTCAGTACTCGGTGCAGTGACAATAAAGTTGAATCTAATCAAGTGAAACAATCCAGAAACCCAAAATTGAATGAATATATTAAATTTGTTAGCAAACAGTTACATATTTACACATCCGGCAGGCTGACATTTTGAAAATTGTCTGGATTCTCCTGTGTTCGACTTCCTGCCCGCTCAATCTGCTCCGTGCAGCTTGATGTGGCATCCGTCAAAAATAGACTTGGTACGAGAATGGGCGCAAACACATAATTGGTGGCCGCGACATAGCCGTGCTCAGTGAAGCCGTTAGCCCATCTTACGTAGTTTTCAACCTGTAAGATTAAACAGCCAGATAACTGAGGATGCAACAGCACACCTTTGTTTCCCGAAGTCTAGTAGTGGGGTGAAGCTGCTCTGCTTGTTCCACTGCTCAGACATCTTTGGATGTATCCCTAAACGTGCAAAAATCCACTCAATAATAGCAGAATCACATAATTATCTGAAAGAAATGTTAAAATACCTCTGCTAAAATGTTTAACCTTCAGGTTGTGTGCTGCAGAGAAACATAGAAACATCTCCTCATTCTGCTCAGCACAGTGACGCACTGGAGACACACGGATGATTTCTGTCAGTCGCCGTCTGCTCTGATCAGCCGGACAGACTCATGAAAACTTGGTGTACCACTTGAAAACAGACACAGATAAACACAAACTTTGCCTTCATCTCGTCAGGGAAGCAGCAAACTCTGGGAGTTCCCCCTTGACTGAGTCAGACTGAACTCTTTGAATTTCGTCCTCTTTCTTCTCCGTCGTCTCAGACTGCTCAAAGGGAGGAGATGTTTGTCTCAGAGACCGAATGGAACAATAACTTTGATAAGAGTGTCACAGATTTGTCTCCTCTCTCGCTC
>JAJHUR010118926.1:2737-19930 GCA_027495735.1 Lutjanus campechanus
ATCTTTTATTGAGTCTGTTTTCACCTTTTCATTTATCTGCTGGTTTGCATCTCTCAATCTGAAACAGAAAAACTCATTAACCAGGATAACAAAAGTCAGCAGTAAAATCATTGGTACCCAGCAACAACCCTCTCAGATCTGTACAATAACCAGCTGTCAAAGAAGGCAAAATTCATCATGTCCGACAGCACTCACCCTCTGTATTCAGAATTTAAGTTTCTACCATCCGGTTCCCGTCTCAGACAACCAATAGTCAAAATAAACCGTTACAAATCCTCCTTTATACCCTCTGCCATCTCACTGCTCAACTCTGTACAGTACAGGTAGCACCATTAGCTTTACGCCACACTTTTTTAAGTATGCGTTTTTGACTTTTTATCTTGTCTTACTCTTGTTATTATTGTTGTCTGTCGTGTGTTGTTGTTTTTTATTGCTACTGCGGCACAACCAATTGCCCCATGGGGACAAATAAATGTCTCGAATCTTGAATCTTGAAGCATTGTGAAGAATGAAAGTAACACTCATAGCAACCAACACAGCTGACAAACATTTGTTCTGTATTTTATCATTACCTTCATGTCAAAAAGGATGGTGCTGAAAAAATAACCAAAGCGGAAATCTGATAAAGAACTGCAACCTCTCAATGATCTTAAATCTTAATGTGTGCCTAACACCTGTTTAAGATTCAAGAATAACTTTCTTTACCAATTTAGCTGCAGACCACCACAATAACCCTTGAGTGCATTAAAGCTAGGATAGGCAAGACTGTTCTGGTATCACTGAGAAATAATTTCATAATAACCTTTCTGCATATGGTAAATCAAGTGGTCTGAGACAGAACCATGACCATGTCCGGCGCATAGCTTCCTACACTGATCTGAGGGAGAAGTAACCGGTGTTTGGCCAGCTCAGAGCTGATGCAGGTTGGAGACAGAGGAGATGGTGGAAGGGAGGGAAGGGTCCCTCCAGTGGAGCAAACTCCTGCAGGTCAGAAGTGAAGAAGGGGGAGACAGAGCTAAAGGGCAGTGCTGCAGCTGACGTGAACTTGAACTCACCAGAGTCTTCATACCACCCCCACCAACAGTGTCTGTGCCTCCACCAGGACATGACAGGAAGTGGAGCTGGCTGTTACTTTGGGCTTTGGTCCCATGTGAAACCAAGGATCTTAAGGCTGGGCTAAAACAGCTTCAGGCTCGGGACTCCTGTGGTGATGGAGCTGGACCAAGGGTGTAATGTATGTCCATCGGTCTTGCAGCACTTACATTCCTGTGGTATAGGAGCTCTCATCCTGATGCTCAAAAAAGCAGCAGATACGACCTCATCATCAAATGCCACGAGTGTTCCAAGTTTACGGAGTTGTTCTTCGTTCTATTAAATGTCTAGCAGACATCACATGGTGTCAGAGGTGACGGAAAGTGACCGGGACGGATCGACATGACGAAGTTTAATCCTCCAGAAGAGTTTAAGTTTGCAAGCCCTGGGGCATGGCCGGAGTGGAAACAATGGTTTTCACGCTTCAGGACAGCCACTACATTAAACAGAGAGGATGGGGAAGTCCAGGTCTGCTCGCTCATTTATGCGATGGGCAGTGAAGCAGAGAAGATATTCAGCTCATTTGAGTTTGAAGAAGAGGAACACAAGAAAGACTACAGCACCGCTTTGAAGATATTTGACGACTACTTCATTCCTAGACGGAATTTAATACATGAACGGGCATGCTTTTATCAACGGAGCCAGCTACCCGGTGAGAAAGCAGAAGCATACATAAGAGTGCTGTATGAGCTAGCAGAAAACTGTGAGTTTGGCGACCAAAGAGATGAACACATCTGAGATAGACTGGTCGTGGGCATTAGAGACAAGGAGTTGTCTCAGAAGTTTCAGTTCACTGCAGACTTGACGCTAGCACAAGTTATCCAGCAAGTGCGCCAGCAAGAGGAGGCTGCTAAACAGATTAGCCTCCAGACCAACCCACCGGAGCTACAGGTGGCTAATGTTAACTTCGACAGACGAGGACAGGAGCAGCACAGGAGAGGAACCGCGGCACGTGAAGCTGCACGCGGCCCTAATGACGTCCAGAACTGTGGTAGGTGTGGTACCCAGCACCACAATGAAAAGAAATGCCCTGCTTTTAAGAGCGTAAAAAGTGCAACAAGAGAGGACACTGGACGTGTGTGTCGTACCAAAACACTGAACGAAGTCACAGAAAGTATGGGACAATTTCAATTTCTGGGTGAGGTTAGTGGAGCAGCTAGCCATGACAAATGGACTGTTACTCTTAACATCGGAAATGCACCCCTAGCCTTTAAAATAGATACGGGGGCAGATGTGACTGTCATAAGTGAAAAGGCATTTCAGATGCTTCCCAAAGCCTATAGACTGGGCCCTGCTGAGATACCCTTTGTTGGACCAGGGGGTGAGCTCAAATGTATAGGCTGGTTCAGAGCTAATACAGTCTATAAAGGTAAAGAACACACTTTTCCAGTGTATGTGATTAAAGGAAACAGCAGCAGTTTGCTCAGCCACCCAGAAGCAGTAAAAATGGGTTTAGTGAAGAGAGTGGAGCAAGTCAGCACTGTGTTTGGAACCAGTGGCCTGCTAAAGACTGAACCTGTTAAAATCATTCTCAAAGAGGATGCACAGCCATATGCTGTGCATACTGCCAGATGTGTGCCACTGCCACTTATGCCTCTAGTAAAGAAGGAGCTGCTCTGGTTGGAAAATGAGGGCCTCATCAAAAAGGTGACACAGCCCACAGAGTGGTGTGCTGCCATGGTCCCGGTTCTAAAGCCTAACAGGAAAGAGGCCCGGTGCTGTGCAAACCTAAGGAAGCTAAATTGTGCAGTGAAAAGAGAGAAGTATGTGCTACCTTCCATAGAGGAAATCATGCCACGGCAGGGTCGAAAGTGTTCACATCACTAGACGCCGCCAGTGGATTTTACCAGATTCCCCTGCATGAGGAAAGCCACCAACTGACCACTTTCATCACTCCCTTTGGGAGGTATGCTTTCTGCAGACTGCCCTTTGGAATAACAAGCGCTCCAGAAATATTCCAGTGGAAAATGGCAGACACTCTACAAGGGCTGGAAGGAACAGAGGTCTACATGGACGACATTCTAGTACACGGAGAAACTAAGGAGATCCACAATAGATGCTTGGAGCAGGTACTTGAAGTGATCAAGGCAGCCGGCCTCAAACTGAACAAAGAAAAATGCAAGTTCAGACAGCGGCAGATTCGTGGTTCGTGATTCCTGGGGCACATCTTTGATGAAAACGGCGAGAGACCCGATCCGGAGAAGGTGACCGGCATCGAAAAATTCCCACAACCCCAAAACGTGTCAGAGCTCAAGCGGTTTTTGGGAATGGTCAACTTTATAAATTCATCCCTGAGCTCTCTACAGAAGGACAACCACTCTATGCACTGCTGAAATCAAGGGTGGAATGGCTGTGGGGACCAGCACAGCAGACCGCCTTCCAGAGACTGAAGACAGCCTTAGCATCAGATTCAGATTCAGATTCAGAAAACTTTATTGATCCCAAGAGGGCAATTCATTTGCAGCATTTCAAGAGCAGCTCACACATACATACAATCACATGTCAGTCCATTCCAGTCACAGTGGAACCCAGATCGAACCCTTACAAAATATAACACACTACGAGATCAAAGGATGCCTCCCCTAGAATTCAATAAATTAATGGCGGAGGGCACAAAGGAGTTCATAAACCGGTTAGTTTTCCTAGCCGGAGCATAAAACCGACGCCCCGAGGGCATCAGGACAAACTCTGGAGTCAGAGGATGGAGCGGTTGAGCCAAGAGACGCTTTGCTTTACTCAACACCTGCTGCTCCCAGAGAGAGTGCAAGTCTCTCAATTTTACGCCTGTGATTTTTGAACAGTTTCTAACAATACTCTGCAGTTTATTTTTGTCCTTCACTGACAGGGCTTGAAACCAGCAAACAAAGGAAAATGTGAGTAAACTTTAAATAAAAGAACAATAAAAGTTATTTAAAATAGTTTTGCTCACATTGAAAGTGTTTAACTTCCTCAACAGGTAGGTTCTTTGCTGCCCTCGTTTGACAATGCTTTCTGTGTTCATGTCAAATTTTAATTTGTCATCAATCACAGTGCCCAGGTATTGCACCTGTGCTCGCTTTTTATGATGCTAACAAGCCCACAGTGGTGTCGGCTGACACCAGCAGTTATGGGCTCGGAGGAGTCCTGTTACAGCAGCATGATGAGGACTGGAAACCTGTGCCCTACTGCTCCAGGAGGCTCAAAGACACTGAGACCAGGTATGCCCAAACAGAAAAGGAATGTTTGGCTAGTGTTTGGGTATGTGAGCACTTTGAGAAATATCTGTTCGGACTTGACAGCTTTAAACTGATTACAGACCACAAGCCCCTCGTACCCTTAATGAACAGTAAAGACCTTGATAACGTCCCCATAAGGTGCCAGAGACTGTTGATGAGACTGATGCACCTGGAAAGACATTAGCAGTAGCTGACGCTCTCTCCAGGGGCCCTGTGTTGAGTCCAGGTGGTGAGAAGTCCAGCGACGATGTGGCTGCACACAGACTCAGTCCTGAGCCATGTCCCAGCGTCACCCCACAGGATGAAAGAGATCAGAGACCACACAGCCACCGACCCCCAGCTCCAAGTAGTTAGCCAGTTCATCCAGTTAGGGTGGCCACATTATGAAAAGACAGTACCAGTGTCAGTCAGGGATTTCTATAAGGTGAAAGGGGAGTTGTCAGTGACAGATGGGTTAGTAGTCAGAGGAAATCATATTGTGATTCCCACCTGCATGAGAACAGAGATAGTGGAGAGAATTCATGATGGTCATCAAGGGCTAGTAAAATGCAGAGAGAGAGCCAATCAGTTAGTATGGTGGCCAAGAATCTCACAGGACATAATAACTAAAGTAACCTGGTGCAAGTTCTGCAGGGAGAACAGAAACACACAGAGAAAAGAGCTGTTAAAGCCAACTAAGCTACCTTCCAGACCTTGGCAAAGAGTAGGTGTAGATTTGTGCAAGCACAAGAAACAGTCCTATCTGGTAGTGTCAAGACTACTATTTCAGGTATTTAGAGCTCCTGCACCTACCTGCGACTACCAGCAGTCAGGTTATAGAAAAGCTAAAAGCCACATTTGCAAGGTATGGTATTGCAGAGGTTCTAGTAAGTGATAACGGACCAGTTAGTCTCAGAGGAATTCAGGCAGTTCAGTGAGAAATATGACTTTATTCATGTAACATCTAGTCCACATTACGCTCAGAGTAATGGACAAGCCGAGAGGGCTGTACAGGTAACAAAAGGGATTCTTAGGCAGGCAGACCCCCTCCTGGCTTTGATGGTCTACAGAGCCATGCCATCATCATCCACTGGAGCCAGTCCCGCCGAGTTGCTGATGGGTCGCAAAATCCGGACAACCTTACCCACCCTGTCAGAGAATCTGGACCCGAACTGGCCTGACAAGGAGGAAATCAGGCAAGCAGATGTTGCAGCCAAGCAGAAACAAGCATACCACTACAACCGAAGGAACGGGGTACAGAGTCTCCCTCTGCTGAACCCAGGAGACAGAGTTCTCTTGAAACTGGAAACTGGACAATGAGAAACAATGGTCAACACCAGGTACTGTTCGTGGAGCCAGTTCCACTCCTAGATCTTATGTGGTGGACACGGCTCAAGGGGGACAGTACAGGAGAAATTGACGCCATTTATTGAGTGTTCCCGCAGTACTAGTACACGCCCCTCCATCTACAGAGCAGGCTACTGTTGAGATGACTGAGGACTCTGGGACTGAAATAAACATGGAACACACAAGCACTGATACCTTGGGTGGAGCAGCAGCCCCGCGCTCACCAGGGACAGTGACTGTGACTCGCTCAGGTAGAGTGAGTAAGCCAGCCCCTGAGAGTCAGAAAAACTTGTTAAGTTGTAAGGAGCCTCTCAGTCTTCAAATGTTATTGAATTTGGTAAATATAAGGGAGAGAATATATCTTTGAGGGGGAGATGTAATGTATGGTAATTCCTACAGTGATAGGCGACCTTGAACACATCAACGTAGATGCCGCAAGGTTTTACAAGCACGGGAGTTCGGTGAACTAGGAGTGTTTTTAGGGTGTTGTTACAGTGGCCACAGCATGTCAATAAACCATGAGAAAAGTTCATAGGCTGACCATAATGCAACGGTTGAATTTGACCAAATGTTGTTTATTTTTCAACATAGTCTCCCCTGCAGTCCACACATTTCTTCCATCGGTCTTGCAGCACTTACATTCCTGTGGTATAGAAGCTCTCATCTTGATGCTCAAAAAAGCAGCAGATACAACCTCATCATCAGTCTGATAGTGCTTTCCAGCCAAGTGTTTTTTCATGTTGGGGAACAGAAATAGTCAGATGGTGCCAAATCAGGAGAATATGGAGGGTGATCAACCACTTCAAAGCCACAGTCATGCACAGCAGCCATTGCAACCACAGACTTGTGTGCAGGAGCATTGTCCTGGTGGAACAAGACCCCCTTTGTCAGTTTTCCAGGCCATTTTGACTTGATTGCCTTTTGCAGTTGCCTCAGCAAGTTGGCATAATATTCTCCATTGATAGTTTGGCCTTTCTGGAGGTAGTCAATGAACACAATACCCTTTGCATCCCAGTAGACGGAGGCCATCACCTTCCCTGCCGATGACACCACCTTGGCCTTCTTTGGAGGGGGAGAAGACAGGTGCTTCCACTGCATGGACTGCTTTTGGTCTCTGGCTTGAAGTGGTGGACCCAACATTCATCTTGGGCGAGGAAACATTCCAGAAAACCAGCTGGATCTGCTTCAAAAAGTGCCAGGTTTGGCTGCGACATGACCAGCCTGGTGTGCTTTTGATCACGCATCAAAAGCTGTGGCACCCACTGAGCGGAAACCTTTGACATGCCAAGTTCGTTGTGCAGAATGTTCTCTACTCATTCATGGGAGATGCCTACAGCATTAGCTATCTGATTAACAGTTAAACGTCTGTCATCCATCACCATGTGGTGAACACGGTCAATGTTTTCTTAGGTTGTGGCTGTGGCAGGACGTCCAGACCTTGGGTCATCTTCAAGGCTCTGCCTACCCCTCTTGAATTCAGCTGCCCACTTTTGCACTGTTGATAAAGCTGGAGCATCACCCCCTGCAACCATGTCAGCATGAATGTCCTTGGGGGCTAAACCCTTTTTCTGCAAATATTTGATAACACCACAGTGCAAAATTGTATCCATATTCACGAAATGTCTGTGGTACTGCTTTTCAAAGTCCTGAATTACTTTTTTAGTGTGGGTTTATCCGGAAGGAAACAATGTAGTTAGTATCAGGAAAGGTTGAATTTAATGCTGTTACGGGGTGTCAAGTCAACCAGAAATACAAGAGGTGTGGACCCAAAAATGCAGGCTTGAGCACTGGAGCAGAGTTCAAAAGGTATTTTAATGATAAACAAAAAGCAACTTAAACACAGGCTGACATGAACAAAAGAAGGGATCCAAAAGACAAAAAACCAAACCAGGCAAAATCCAAAAGGGTATAAATCCAAAACGGGAAAGAGAACAAAAAACACCTGGAGTAACACAGGGAAGCCACAGGCACTTAACACCAAAATCAAACACATGAACTGACACAGACAAAGAGACACACAGGGACACAGGGAAGTAGACAGCAAACTAATCAGACACAGGTGGGCGAACAACAACAGGTGAACAAAATCAATGATCAAAAAAGAGCGGGAAAACAGACAAAGACAGGAAGTAAGAACAACAAAGACACACAAGGAAAAACCAAGACTACAAAATAAAACAGGAAGTGACCAACAAAATGTTCAAACCATAACAACAAATGCATGCCAGGTTTCATTGCTGTGGCATAACTCTTGGTCAACTTATGAACTTTTCAGCCTACCCTCATAACTCAACAGTATATTGACCTGTAACTTTGAAAGAATTTCATAAAAGCTATTAAGGGTGTTTTTTTTGGAAAACTGGAAGTTCTCACTATAAACGTGTGATTCCAGTGACTAATTTCCAGAGAGAAACATGGTGTCTTCACTTAGAGACTGTTCTTACAGTGGAGGACAGAGGACTGATAGAGAGCTGATCATTATGATGTCACAGCGAACCTTTTGGATATAAAATGTCATCACACTAAACTAAACTAAATGTGTTTAGTGATGTCACCCTGACCTTTGACCACCAAAATATAATCATTGTCTCCTTAAAGCTATAGTTGGTAATCCTGTTCAGAAACACTTTTTGTTATACTGGGTGAAATGGTCCTTCCATCCTAAGAGTCAATACATTATGTATTCAGAAAAAGGAACGAAAAGAATCAGACCTCTGTGTCAGCTGCAGGCCTGTAAAAACTCTGACCAATCCCTGCCATTCGGTCCGAATGGAAAGGAACCAATCAGATGCCTTCATGTTTCCTGCAGCTCCCGCCCCCCTCTGTCCCTCCCTCCTCCCCGTGCGCACTCATCACGTTTCACCGTTGCCGGAAATATTCAGCACGGTCCTCAGCAGAAATACCAAGTTAGCAGGAGAATAAGTTCATAAGAGTACTATAGCAGAGAAAATGCAGCCAAATATACCACTTCCAGCGTTACTTGTAACAGCTCGCCCTGCTAAACAGGCAAAGAAAAGAAAGCCGGAGGCAGAAAAAGGCTGCGGCAAAAAAGTCTCTGGATAAAGCTAGAGGACAAACCAGAGTCAACATCAGTGCAGCCTTTGAGCGGTGGAGACAACTGAGGCATCTGAAGGACCTGAAAAGTGATGCAGAGGTTGCCGTCTTTCTGTTGGACAGGTAATTATTTGTTTTGCTTCAGGATGATTTGTTATTTTCATGAAATACGTAACATTTGCCAAGTTAGCTACGTTTGTAGCTCGTATTAGCCCAATGCTAACATTAGCTTCTCTGTCGGTGTAAGCCAGTGGTCGGTACATACTGCTCATCTAACTTATAGGATCTGTGCTTCCTGCACGGAGCATTGAGCGTTTTTACTTGACGTGGGGCGTGGTTTTGGACGGAGCACTGACGGGAGGGGGAGGAAGTGGTGGAGCTTAGAGGAGGTGCCACTTTCAAATCTTGCTAGCTCTCCAACATTACCAACTATAACTTTAAGTCAAAGTGAAAATTTATGCAAAGTTTGAGGAAATTCCTTCAAGGTGTTCTTGAGATATCATGTTGATAAGAATGGGAAACAGGAGTATGATCTATTACTTTTAAAGCGATATTCCACTTACACGTATATACTCACCACCATGTCGATGTGATGGTGGATGAAACTCTTCAATTTCCAAAACAGTCTTGGAGTTACAGGAGAAGCAGGGTAGCAGCCTCATCCAGTACAATGGCAGTGAATGGAGACCACGGATAAAATGTTAAAAATAGCACACAAAACAAACACAAAATGTCTCCATCCTGCTTGTGTGGTGTAATCCAAGTGTCCGCAAGCCGCGACATTAAAAATTCACCGCAAAAGACGCCATTTTCGCCATGTTTTTAGCAGAAATATCAGCTCTTGCACGTAGCCGGTAAGATGTAAACATGGCGTCGATCTCGCGAGACTTCGGCATGTGCGGCCATTAGGATATAGCAGCCCGCTTGGAGAGGAGTCTGGCTCGCGGTTCATGTAGGGCGCGACTCTCCGCGATATAAGCGGTCATGAAAATGCAACTTAGTAGCAACACCGTTTGACTTGCGCAGCCAAAAATGTCAGTACAAAAGCACGGTGTCATTTACTCACCCTGTAAAAGGCGCGTTGGATTCCTCCATGGTGCTGCTGCACACAGGTTTACAAGCAAACATGAAGATAAATCCACTTTTTAATCCCAAAAGTTTAAGAAACAGACTCTGAGCTCTCATCTGGCTGGTCAGAACATCCGTAATTGTCTCGTGAACCGCTGCTGCAGAGGGGCTGAGAGGCAGGAGTAAAAATAAATTCACTTTTTCATCTCAAAAGTTTCAAAAACAAATGCTGAGCTCTCGTCTGGCCGGTCCGCGGCTCCGTGATTCCTTCGTTGTTGCTGCAGAAGATTGAAGCAGGAGTGAAGATAAATCTTCTTTTTAATCCCAAAAGTTTGAAATATACACTCTGAGTTCCTCTCCTGACAATAAAATAGCTGGCATAACAGCAACTCCTGTGGTTTTTTCCTCCAGAAGCACCAGTTTGCTGCAGACCCTCCTCTGAAGAGCTCACTGGCGGCTCACAGCAGCTGACTGTCGGCTCTGTCTGTCGGCTCCGCCCCGGTCCTCTCGGCACTCGGCAAAGCTCCACGATACACGTGAATGAACACAACTAAGGGTGAACTCAAAAGTAACTGAGTGAGCTGACAAACTCCTGGGTTGAGCATGTTGCTAATTAGGCTATTTTCTCTTTATTATAATGCCGTTTTATAGTAGCAGTAGTTTCTGTCTTTGATTCAGGGTCTGAGCGAAGTAACGTAAACGCGCAGCTGCTCTAGTAGGAGGAGTCCCCCAGGTCCTAAAAGAAGTGTAGCTCTCTCTCTCTCTCTCTCTCTCTCTCTCTCTCTCTCAGAACACCTGATTTACAATATGCTTAAAGGTTTTTATGATTATTTTTATTTCTCAGTTATACCAAAACAATGTTGCCTACTGGAGCTTTAACAAGCCACTAACTCACTTGCTGGCAACTCATTATCTATATATAGGACAGCTCCTTATTATAAATTGTATAAACTGAAAATCAAAGAAACAGATATCCATAACGAAGCACAAACCTTTGTAGTAGAAGAGACATCTGTCAGTAAGGACGAACCACCTCTTGTTCCACTGCTTCACTCCACTGCTGGCCTGTAGGAACATATGTCACACCCACACGCTCATTATTCATCTTTATCATCAACATTATCACCATCACATCATCATCATCAACATCATCATTATCAACATCATCATTATTGTTATCAACTAATCCTGTTAAAAAGTATAGTCTGTGTCAGACAAAGGCCACAGAACTCCATCATATCATATAAAAACTATATTAAACAAAGAAAAGTGCCTTACTGCTGCAGTGGGAGACCAGTGTTGCAGGATGAATTCATTGTAGGTTTTGGTCTCTTCAGGGATTTCTTATTTAACCTTTAAATAGGGCCAAAACTGCTGGCAAGAGACAGGACGCAAATTTGGGCCAATGCATTTTTACTACCCCAGCCTCCACACAGTTTTTGTCATGCAAAATGAAGGTCACTCTACTTCCTGCTTCAGAACTGAACATTGATATTGGATGTAATTGTTGCTGAAAGCCAAATGATACGATGATCTGATGTAGGCAGACTGTTAGACACAATCCCACAGATAAGAAACATGCTATATGGCCTAAACAAGCTGATGAAACTGGTGATTCATGTTTGTGAAGATGGCACTCCATATCTTTATATCTGATCCCAGTTGAATACAAGGTAACAATAACATCAAGTAATTATTATGTAATTGCTGAATTGCAAATCCAACCACATTATTATTATTATTATTATTATTATTATTATTATAATCATCATCATCATCATCATCATCATCAGCATTATTATTATTATTATTATTATTATTATTATTATTATTATTATTATTATTACAGTAGATGGGTGTGATGTGATCCCTTTTTTAAAACTTGTTGGACATGTTAACAAACAGGCAATACGCCTGTTGGTCATTTGTCCTCAGGAATGTTTTATGGCTCTATTTGATTAAAAAGGTGCCAACTGAATGTATATTATCAAACTGGTTGTTCTTTTTTGAAATATGACACAACCTAAAACCTCTAACTCCAGTGCATGTTCATTTTTGATCACTAGAAGAAGTCATCCCTCTAATGAGTTGGCAGGGCAACCTTGTTTCCTTAGAATTATTATAATGCAACTCTGGATGGTGTACAAAATGTTTGCTAAATTATGTGATAGTGCTTCAAATCCTTTTCACTAAAAGTAAGCACAGATTTGTCTCTATCAAACAGCTTTAGTGTCTTGGCCTCTGTATTCCCATTGTTACTTGAAGTAATTTAGAATTGCACTTCTGCAAAGCCAGGCCTGGTTCTACAAGGATGCAAAAGCACGCTGCACCCTCAGTTTAATATTTTGTACCCTCAGTTGAAATTTGAATAATAAATGCCAAGTACAAGGTGGTAAGTTACACATCCATGATGTCCGCAGTTGTCCATGTACATCTCTGTTTGGGAATATATTCAGGGTGCACAGACTGTCTCCATGTGCATCCTCTATTTTTGTTAACATATGTGCAGCAACACAACATGCAAAAGGCTGCTCGAAGGCAAATATAGATCAGTAGGTTTGGTGATTACTAAATACTCTGTCAACCAGTCAGCAGCTGTGCCAATGAACCACAGTTAAATGTTATAATGACAGCTCAGCAAAGCTTTAATTTCAGGAAATGTGTGGATGGTTCAAAGTGTCACAACATGAACACATCACCACAAATCTGCACCCAAAGACACATGGAGTATCAGGTAGTTGTGGTGGAAATAAAAAAGACAAAAACTGAAGAAAAACTGAAGTGACTGCTGGCTCCTGGATGACCTGCAGCCAGCACAATGGCACCATCTGAGGTGCATCAGGCAGAAATGCCCAGCAGGCAGACCTGCCTGTGTTTACATCTAGTGATGATTACACCAGACCAGTGCTTTCTTAGCAATAATTCTAATCTACTCACCTTGTACATGCTTGCATAGTTTAGTAGCTGTTGTTACACAGAGTGCCTGTGCTGTGATGTGCTCCAAGGCTGAGCTACATGTGCTAATGTAAAATCTAAAAAGAAAGTTACAGAGGCTATGATAAGACCTGGTAACCAGACATGTACGTCATAAAAAAGCAGAATATAGAGTTTAACCGAACCGTCTGATTTGTGTAGAAGTCTGTATGATTATATTGTGGCAGACTGGTGTTGTTTTCAGCTAATTTTAATGAAGATAAATACAGTGAGCAGCTATGTGTAATGGTGTTGCACTCTTGGTACTGTTCTGACTCATAAAGCTAACTGTTGCTGGAAAAGAACAGCATACTGTATTCACTCACTGCTGTTTACAACTTTTCCCAGTTTTGTTCCAGTATAACCTGTGGGACCACACTGAGACCGTAGCACCTACTATTTTTCATTGCTGTTGCTGGCCCGCACTGCAGATACTAGTGCACCCCCAGTCATTTTTTGTTCTGGAACCAGGCTTGCACAAAGCTGGGGGACTCACAAGAGACAGATAAAATAGAATGGTGGAAATCAAAGCAACACAGGGCTACAGACTACAGACTGAGCAGTCTAAACATGATTAGTGGACTGATGCAAAATCAGTGTAGTTCTCCTTTAATACTGAGAGGATGGAGATTTTTTTTACCTGCTTGTACAGCCACCCCTGTTTGGTCACTTCTGCTTTAGGATTCCTGCGCATAGAGTTGGAGCGCTTCCCAAACGTAGCTGCCTTTCTGGGAGTACGAGATGTCTGCAGGTCAGAAAAGATATGGGAGAAGAAAAAGAAGAGGTATATAAGGAAGAGCTATATAACACTGAAATTCTAGGCAATTTATACTGTAACAGTGAGGTATAAAAGATGGGCAGATTCAGTGGATGAGTACATAGTATGTCTTCATCCAATGTGCATGCGTAGATATGTGAACAAATAAGTTATGCCATTGCTATGAATCTCCAGGTGTCCAGGGTTCGATTCCAACATGCTGCCCTTTGCTGTGTGTCTTGCTTACTCTATCTCACCTTTACTGTGTGTGTGTGTGTGTGTGTGTGTGTGTGTGTGTGTGTGTGTGTTCACCCGGGTGTAAGGCTGGGCTTCTGGAGACAGGTCTGATACCATACTGGCACTTTTAGAGTGAGTGATCTTCTCAGCTGCAGCATTCACCTTTCCATTCATATCCAAATCACAGTGCCTGGAAAGAAAAGCATGAGCTTCTATTAGTGCATAAACGCAGTTGCACTCCTACCCCTTATTGTCTCTTAGCTTGCCAAGAGAAGTGTGTGATTGCCAAAAAACTGACCATGCCAAATGACAAAATACAAATCTGCCATTGCACATCAATGGCAGTCATTCAGTCAGACAGTGAGACGATCTGTTAACTCAGCCTAAATTGATTTATTTTTGCAGTTAAAAATGGACAGGAACATTCATTTAAGCAAAAAGGAACTCTTCCTAGAATTTATTGATAAGGCCTACTGTAAATTGGGTCGCAATGGTTTGTCATTTTTAAAATGTGGGTCCCCAGAAAAAAAGTCTGATCTACTGGGAAATACTGGTCTATAGAGACCCTCTTCACCAGACAGAAAAAAACACAGTTTTTAATGTAATAAATTATATTACTAAGGATTTTACCAATCGACTCACTTACAAGCCAGCCATCTCCAAATTCGCCATCTCGCAACTTGGAAAACAAAAAACTGTCTCAGAATAAAAGAATCATGTACTGACCCCGGATATTTTGCCACAATGTTGGTAATGATGCCTTTGGCATCACAAACGCACTGCACATTCAATGAATGTGTGTGTTTGCGATTTCTGTACACATGCTCAGTGTCTGCGGGGGGCACAAGCTTCAAATCCACTCCAACAGCTCCAAAATGGCAATGCTGGATAGGCGATATGTTTTAATGATTGTTTCCTCGTTCATTCCAAAAATGTTCACACGAGGGTGAAAAATGCGTTCTCTGTGTCTCCTTCTTGCAACAATAACTGCAGAAATGTGTGCGCAATTATGCATACAAACCGTTTGCACCTCCTTTTGACAGGTGTTAAATATAGACGCAATTTCTATGAGCAAAATTGCTTTCAAGTTTGATAAATCACTTTGTGTGTGCAAAATTAATGTATTTACATTTTCTCCTCCCAATACATGCAAAATTGCGTGTGAACGCTCCATATTGCATATTCATCACGGCAGACATACTAACTGGATGCAGACGCGCTATTTTGCACCTTTGACAGGCGCAACCCTTAGCGCGCACTGTTATTAAATCAGTTTGTACTTTTTTTTGCGTGCGCAATGAGTTTGCACACGTTTTTATACACGCAAAACTTTAATAAATCCGGCCCAAAGGTGGGAGGAGTTCGATGTTACAGTGAGTGACTTCGATGCCAGAGATGATGATGAAGTCTCCTCAGGAGTGTCCTTCCAGAGGACATCTTGCATGTCTCTGTGTTTGTGGGCTCTATCTTATACTGTATACCCAGCACAAAGCACAACTGTCATTGCTAATTTCCACCCTACACAGTTGTCATTTTCACACCCACATTGTGTAAGTAATGTACTTGCACTTACAGTACCTGTGCACCCATGGGTAAGTTGGTTTTAAAATGAGGTGTGCTCAGGTGCATCATTGGTGCCTTGCTATTTTGAAGCAGCAGAAAGTGCTTGCACCATTGACCAACAAAAATCGATCGATAGTCAGTGGCACAGTATTTTCCAGCTATTTGAAGGTCACATTATTTAAACAGGAAGATGTGCCTACATAGGCGGGTTCACAAGGCACTTACACTCTTCTAGGGCACTGCAATTAATCCATAGGTCATAGAAATGAACATTCTGATCAGATATTCTGATGAGTTTGAGTTATTTGTGTTTGAGTTATTTATTTATTTGACTTTGCCAAGCACTTTGAACATCAGAACTTTTTTTATTTATTTTTTTTATTTTATTTTATTTTTATTTTTTAAGCAATTGATGTTATGGTGATTCCTTGTTGAGTGTGCTGTTTACAACATTTATCTGCTCCTTCAGTCCTGTTTACAATCATTAATATAATGTGCTAAGAAATTACAAATGTGTATGCATCACAACCTTTTGTACACTGGTGCCCCATCTCATGCAGCTGGTGCACTTTTTATTTTTTTCACCCCTGCCCCCAGCCTGTGTACAGTCAATAATGTAAACAAGAATTACCGCCAGCAGCCATATGCCTCCACCAACTAGTCAAGTTGCCATTTACATCCATGTCTGACTCATATAGTGAAAACTTCCAAGGAACTGAATATACAATTCTGTTAACTTACTGCAAATAGGAGTGTATTGGTGTAAGCTCCTCCAGCTGGATCTGGCTTACTGCTTGTCCAGCTGGTCCACTGGGGTCATGTTGACTGGGAACAGATAAAAATAAATAGGGCAGGATAACTCAACAATATGTCACAGGATGTCAATCAAGTTTCTTCATTGTTTGAGTGGGATCATCAAGAAGGGTGAAGTTAATTACAGGTTAATACAACTTGGGGTTTCAACTTCACGGTTTCATACATCACTTCTGTAAGTTATGAATCAGTAGGAAGGGCATGGGCATGTTTTTGGGTTATGTTCCTATTATTATGATAGGAATGATGAACAAAAACAAGTGCATAGTAAACTGGAATTATATCTTGGTAGTGTACAACAAAACAAAATGCATTTTGAAAATAATTTAATGCTGCATCTGCTGATTCATCCTGTACAAACTTTTAGATCTAAACCAAAAAGCAGCAAAAAAAATTTAAAAAAATAGTCTTTTGTGAGAAGTTTTGTATGCAGTCAGTGATACCAACCAAGGAAACAAAAATCTATCTAAACAACAAGATGAATGTAAGAGGGATGGGCGCGATTAGTCCACTATACAATTAAACATAACCACCATTGCCAGTTGGCTCCAGAAATACTACAGATTTCAGTCATGTTAGCTTGCCAGTGGTGGAAGGATTAGACTACTCAGATCATTTACTTAACTTCAGTAATTTACAAATACAATACCACAATCTAAAAATATGTGTTAACGTACAGTAAAAGTCCTGAATTACAATTTTTGCTAAGTTAAAGCGATATTCCACCCTGCGAGAATAAGCCATTTTATATGTACCGTAATTTCCGGACTATAAGCCGCTACTTTTTTCACACGCTTTGAACCCTGCGGCCTAAACAATGATGCGGCTAATCTATTGATTTTTACGGGCTAACGGCCTCCAGGGGGCGCTCTAGCAGGAAGCGCAAGCACGAGACAGACAGGTGGACGAGATAATGCGGCGAGGAAGACGCTAGTTTGATTGGGTTGAAGAAGACGACTTCAGTGGTTTCAGTGCGCAGGAGGAAGAAGAAGATGAAGATGGCGATCAGTGACTTTTCTGGTAGGCTAACGGTCTACGGCTGGTTATTTTTTTAACCAGCTGTGTGACTGTCGTTTTACTGCCGAGTGACTGCTG
>JAJHUR010118928.1:0-19102 GCA_027495735.1 Lutjanus campechanus
GGTCCTATACGGACCCGGGATTTTTAGCGCACTGTGTTTCGTACATAGGTGTGGGTACTGAAATTCGGTATTAAATGGTTACATTATTCAAGACCAGAGTATTAATAAGTTCCGACGTTTAAGTTCTGATGTAATTTATTATGACAGGGCAGCAGCGCCTGTCACAGCTTCTCCATGCAGTACGCACACACAGAGGTCAGTGTGTTTCTCTCACCCTGTCTGTCTCACCGCAGAGAGCCGCGTGTGGGGGAGGCGGTTGTTAATTATCAAACTAACGTGATGCTGAATGACATCAGCGCCAACCAGCTGCACTTACAGGATTACACAACTGTATAAGTAATTCTATATATTAAACAGGAGACTGTGTTTCTCTGTCAGAAACTGTCAGACCTTCTCACAGCAGAGCGAACAGGTGAGGGAGGAGGAGGAGGACAGACTGGCCGTCGTCATCTCGGACTGATTAAAAAAAATAAAAATGTCAAAATTGGTCACAAACTATACCTGAGTGTCTGCACAAGTGTGTGTGAAGCAGTGCAGAGTAACATCAAGCTGTTCACAGACAGTCTGCTGACATTAGTTTGACAGAGAGACAGAGAGGGTCGTATCTACAATAGAAGGGAACCCTAGACACGCGAAAGATCACGCAAGTTTGATTATTTTATCAGAAAACAAAGGAAACGAATCCCGCGAGAGTTTTGTAAATAAAGGGTTCCCTTCTAGATACGATCGAGAGCAGTGCGCTGCTCTAAGATGTTGTGGTTCAGATGTTTTAATGTGACAAGCCGCCATAAATAAAACAGTGTATTCACTGAGCCACAGAGAGTCACTGAAACTCTTTTCACTGACCTGCTGTGATGGAAAAAAATACTCGGATCCTTTATTTCAGTAAAAGCATGAAAAAATAAAAAATCATAATTTAAATTTGTTGTTATGGTGTTATTAATTACTCGTATCGGTACTCGGTATCGGCAAGTACTCAAATGTCAGTACTCGTACTTGGTCGGCAAAAAAGTGGTATCGGGACATCCCTAGGTCTCAGTAGAACCCCCTTGCTGGGTTCTACATTAACTCTTGGAATATAAAATGGTTCTCCGTAAAATACCAAGTGTGGGTTCTTGTTAGTACCCTTAGAATGCCCTTGAAAAACTTGTCAACTGTTCATCAAGCGTTCCTTGTATCATAATATAAAAGGGTTCCTGGTGGAACCCTCTGGGTGGGTTCTAAATAAAACCCCTGGAATAAAAATAATGTTCTTGGTTGAGTCCCCTTGATGAGTTCTAGATAAGACCCTTGGGATCATGGGTGAAACTATGCCTTCTTTGAGAGCGTTGTGTCAGTGGAACCCACGTGTGGGATCTTGCTAGCACCCTTGGAAGGTGGAAAGGTTCTGAATACAACCCCAAGAGAGGGTTTTAAGCAGAACCATTACAACATAGAAGCGTTCTCTCTCAAACCATTTATGGCAAGTTCTGGGTAAAACCTCTCACAGATGGTTAGGTATAACCCTTCATGTTGGGTTCCAGATAGAACTCTCTGAAAAGGTTGCAAGTGGAATCTTCATAAAAGATTCTACTGGGAACAAAAAGGCTTTTCCAATGGGAACAAGCCAAACAACGCTTTATGCTTCAGGTTAGAAGCTTCTGGT
This sequence comes from Lutjanus campechanus, assembly GCA_027495735.1. NCBI lineage: Eukaryota > Metazoa > Chordata > Actinopteri > Lutjaniformes > Lutjanidae > Lutjanus > Lutjanus campechanus. The sequence continues at coordinate 1,646 of JAJHUR010118928.1, forward strand.
TTATTTCTAAGAGTGTAAAACGTCAGGTCCAGGTGTAATATGTATAAGACTAATTTCTGTCTCTCACCTACAGGTATAATCAAAGTGTTACCATAGTAACACGCACAAAGGAAGTAACCAAAACTATCCAGAGACATTAAACCTGCTAGGTATTTAATGTTAACAGAGTGAATGAAAACACTTCCTGTGAGGAGTCTAAGAAGTGCGAAAGGAGCATCATTATATTTTTATATGACAGCGAGAGAAAGAGACATGCAAAGTGTGAAGAAAGGCAGCACCATGGAGGAAGATGGCATTTAAAATGCATAGCTGTTGTTGTTATTTGTATCCTATTACCATGGCAAGTAAAATGGCCACATTGTGTCATCAATAGTGAGTAAATGACAGTGAGAGAAGGAGTGTCACCTTTAGAGTGAGCGAGAAACAATACCTGTAATGGCTCATTGTGTCCATGATAAACACAATAAGCCCATCTTTTTAGGCGGTTTTTGGCTGCCAGGAACAGATAATGTGCTTGTTAAATATTCATCTAATTACGACAGATGAAGGGCCTTTCTTGTGCCGTGAGGTGACATTTCAAATGCCATTCAATAAATTCTCAAGTCTAACCTATTCCTTAACTGAATTCTTATTTTCAGGTTCAAATAGATCAGGTGAAAATTTAATGATCTCCGAAGTAAAGCAGGGCCACTGCAACAGAGAGTGACATGCAAAGAAGCCTGGAATATTGATTTTAAAAAGGCGTACATGAGAAGTAGTTTGCTTTGGACTAATATGAAAATGTGCAAAAAGAATGGATCCTATGGCTGCACGGATTACAGTATGTCTCTCCTAGGTAGTAGTTAACAGTTGTGATAGCTAGATAAATATGAGTGTAGCATCACAAACAGGTGATTTCTGAATAATCAACTAAAAAATGTCACAGCACGCTTTTTGTTTACATATCTTCCTGATTGGAAAGAGAGACTGCTTTAAAATGAGCCATTATTCCGAAATGAGTTTTATTTTTCTGTGAACTATGAAAAGAATGAGTGAATTTGTGCTGCGTGAGGATCTAACCTCACCATGTACTGTCCTAATTATGAAAAAAGGGATTTTGCCTTGAATGAGGAAAACTTGCATGAGGCGAGATTAAACTGACTTGAGCGTTTCATAGAGATGCACCCATTTCAATTTTCTTGGCCAATTCCGAGTTCTTATGTTTTTTAAGGGTCTGACCTGCCAATTCCAATTTTGGCTGATTCCGATTTTCAGTCTAAGAACTATAATTGACAGCATTCACAAACATTTTTGCAACTTTTCTTGTATAAATTAAATTAGATGTTCATAACAAAACACTAACTATTAAATATTCACTATTAATATACACTACAAAATACTCACTATTCATTAATTATTCATTCAATACTATTTTACATTTTCTCCAAAGTCCTCCAGGTTACAGTCAGGCTTTATTATAGTTTTATATTAAGATTATGAATAGGGGGAACGCAATCTCGCAAGACCACTGAATCTTGCGGGATTTCATGGGGTGCAATTTCACGTGATCTCCTGTGGAAGCAAATGTACAAACAAACCAACCAGAGACAGACGCTGTGCAACAGTTTGCTGCAGTAAAACTTTTCCATGAGAAAAACAGACGCAGAAGTTAAACGAGTCTGGATGAGACAATGTTTGAGGAGACACAGGTTGTTTATTTTTCACCCAGAACAGGAGGTGAGATTTTAACTGTCCCTCTGTGAACAGCAGTCTGCTGCTGGCTAACATTAGCCTGAAGGGCTACAAGGTTTACGGCTGTTCTGTGACATTGTCAGCTGCTCGGTCTCGTTGTAGACCGTCTTCTCTTTATTCTGTTCTTGGAATCTGTCGCTGACACCAATTTCATGCAAGCATGTGTCTGAGTGTGTGTTGCCATGATCAGTGCTGTGGTGGGTGTGATATCACAGCCAGTTTGCCTGCTGCAGGCATGACACGACCATCGTGCAGAACACGTGTGTGACAATGACGGGCACAGAATCAGATATGTGACGCTGACCGGCCAGTCACCGGTCAGGGCCGGTCATGCTGAAAACCGGCCGGTCGATCAGTGCATCCCTAGTGTTTCATGAAGAACATTTCTAAAACATATTTCAAAATTTATTCCACAATACTCGTATTGTATTATGAATCATTATAAAATACAAACTAGCGCAGTGGAACAACCAATGAAAGGTGTTACAAATACCTTACACTAAAACAATAAGGCTTTAAAAAGGGCAGTGATTTAGATGGATTTATGCTGCCATCACAGAGCTTTTACTGTGAAAAAAAGGTTTACACAGGGGACTTTTAGTGCAAAAGATACAGTTTTGTGCTCATTTTATAATCATACTGTGGAAGATCAATTGCAGTTTCATTTTGGTGAGGGTCACACTCAGCAGTGTCCTCTAAGCAGAATGTCCTCAGCACAGAAATGGCGGCACCGAAAAGACTCTCACTCAAAGTATGTCAGAATTGTACTGGACTAAATATATTTAGTTACATTCCCACATTCCACCACTGAACTTATCTAGTTAACTTCAACATTATGTTTACCTGATCAGGATATCTTGTGGCTATGAGTTCAGCCAAAGCTGCGTACGGCTCTTTTGCCCCCTCCCTGTGGCTTTGATAGAAAGTTAGATGGATTTTTTAGTTGTAAAAATGTTTAGCCTATGCACTATTTTTAAAAAAATGCAGTTTTAGTATTTCATCAGCTAAAATGTGCATCACTTACAGGTCAGCACCTTTCCCTCTACATTTTACTGGTGGCTTGTCGTAAGTCAATCAATAAAAGGAAAAGTCTACGAGGAAAATAGAGAATTTAATAGCTGTGGCTCAAGACAGATTTAGATTTTCCTTATTTGGCAAAAAATGGCTCCTTTGAGAGTAAAGGTTGCAGACCCCTCAATTATGGTAACTGTGACTGTTAACCTTCAGAAGCTAAGGTGAAAGTAGCATGACATTATGTATAGCACTATAAAACATTAAAACCTTTGTGGTCATGGTGGTGATAAACCATATAGTTTTAAGAACTTGTTGCTCTTATGTCTTTTAAAAACTATTCCTAAAAATGACAACTTGTTTCTGTTTATTTAGTCTTAAAATTCAGTGTGCAATACCATGCATTGCATGGTTTGTGGTATTATATACTCTTTTTACTCAGTTTTCCCCATTAGTCACGATATGAATACATAAAGTATAAAGACGACATATTAATCTGCTCCTTTTACATCTGCAAGTAAGTGATACATCTGTGCCAAATGTTTGTTTGTTTTCCTCATCACCATGAACAACAACTTTAATGAGATAAAGTGATAGAGGATGAAAGCCAGAGAATGAAAACTGCATGTGAGAATGACAAGTCACATTTGTGTGCTTGTGCGAACAAATGCTGTTTTCATCATTTCAGTACCGGATCCGTTTTCTGATCATATTTTGCGTTGGGTCACTCATTTAGCAGCTAATGGGTTGTTATCAGCACTGCACCACCCAGTGGCTCAGAGTGGCCTCAGGCTTACAGCATGAAGCTCTGTCTCGTTATCCATTTTTGCTCTGTGATCACAGTGTTTTCTGTCAAGTAAACAACAATCATACTGGGGAAAAATCACTTTGAGAAACTCTAGATTATCATGACAATCCAGTAAGTTGCTCATTTGCATTCAGCTCAGGTTTTGAGCCACTGCAGTGTCTTTTAGACGCTGACATTTCTCCCAATGAATCACTGTGATTTTAGGTCCTGTGGTGTTGTTTCCGTTAGCTGGGGTTCATCTGTATACGGTTAATAAATCGCCTTCCTCACTGCACCCTGACTTTTTGAAAATTTGACATTCAAGTATATTCCCTCTCTTTAAAGAGTGCAGAATATAATTGCATTATTTCTTAATCTCTTAAGCTGTCACCAGTTAGAATACAGTAAAAAAAAAAAAAAAAAAAAGTTTAAATATTTTAAATATTTTATTTTAAATTTCAGCATTCAAGCAACGAGTCCTTCACTGTAAGTTGATCAGCTATTTATAAATGTCAATTGACCGTCGATGTTAAGCTAAACCCGTTACCCAGAAAAGAAAAGCTCACTGCTCTGAAAATACACAATCTGGAGTTGAAGTTCAGTGACTGCTGGCTTTACTGCCTACCAGACTCCATTAACATATTGTTCAATTGACCATTCTACTCCTACTAAAAGGTTATTGGTGATTATTGATCATTTGTGCTCCAATAACAGTTGAGCAAACTTGGTGCCTTGGGTCAATTTTCTCCTTTGCCTGTAAAAGCAGCATAAAGGGACAATCAACAATAAATGTTTGTTCTGAGTTTGTCGCAACATGTTATTATCCACCCAGCCACATTGGACGGATGTTTTTTGTTTTTTTTAAAATCACCCAGTTTGTAAAATTAGGTCTCAAAATCATGAAAAAATGAGCAGTTTTCTCTGCTCTGAAACTGTGGGGACATGTCTGCTGTGCTGTCTCGGTGTCAAACACCACTATGACCTGAAAATGACCTCAAACACAGACGCTCCATCTAACAGCGTTATTGGACATGTCCACACATGTTTGAGCCTGTCTTCTGTGGGGGGTTGTTGAAACTGAAGTGAACTGAACTGCTGGGCTGGTTTGAACTGAGAGAGTCACTGAAGGTACATTAGAGAGGAGGGAGGGTGGTGTCATTCACATGTCGGTTTATAGAGCTAATACCGTGTTGGGGAGACCATGGCTGCGGCCATGTTTTCAGGTTTGCCCAAAAAATCCTGAGTTCCAGAGTTCAGTACAACATAGTCGTCAGTCTTTTTTACAAGTTTGTTGCAATTATGCTCCAACATGTACAATCAATCAGAATTACTTTACAATGATTTTAACACATTTTAAATTAGCCAATGTTGGCAAAACCCTAACTAGCTAACTAGCTGATGTTAGCAAAGTGCTAGCATACAAGTTAGCTAATGATCGATGTAGATCAGCTAGCTAGTTACCCAGAGTTTTGCTAATATAATCTAATTTAAGATGTGACGATATGTCGCTTTTACAGCTCCCCCAGAAATGTCTTTTAACAATCTTCAAAATTTGATTTTCCTTTCAATGTAGACTTACCACATAGCATACTTAAGTACACAAAACAGGAAGTTGACAGAGGTACCAAACTTGCTCAGCTGCCACTGGAACACAGAGCAAAAGGGGTTGGGACTTTTGGGGGTCAATTAATGAGAAACAGGTAATAACACAAGTTACAGACCAGAATAAATTTGAAAGGGGGACACGGCAGCTGCATCGTTTTTGTCAGAGAAGCAAATATTCCAACTTAGAATGTTTCCTTAATTTCTGATGACATATCATGAATGTTTTATGCTTTGTTACAGTAAATATATTACAGATTTCTCCTTTAACAATGAGAAAGTGCACTCATATATGCACTAATTGGAACGCATGATAAAAACACAAATACACACGCCAATACACGGACACAAGCACCAACATGAATATTTGTACCTCGTTTTCAAATCTGCTCTGTGGCTTTAAAATTTGGATAATTCATCCCTTTCTCCAAAGCCCCATCTCTTTTCTTCTCTTTCTTTTCACAGACGGAAAGTCATCTGGCACAGTAAAGTCATCTGTAAAGGAGACTGATGGCTAACAATTGATGTGCCAATCCCGTCTAGACAGCGGCACTTCATCCAATTATGTTGGGAATACAAACATGATCGCAACAACAATGGCAGGATTACCAACACCATAAAGAGGAGAGGAAGAAGTGGAGGAAGACAAGTAATGAAGATGAAATTGACAAAGGAAGATAGATGGCGACAAGCCTGGACTGTGGAAGACATGATGATACCAGTAGTGAGAGATATGGATTTTATTTAGAGGGGAGGAACAAAATACAAATAAATGTAGCAGTGAAGTCATGGTGCCATTGAATGGGCATCAGTGAGATGAAGGCTTGTGATCGAGTTCATGTGTGTAGCAAAGAAAATGTCAATATGAAAACAAAAACACACATACACACACGTTCAGTTTGTTGGTGTTGCACAGCACAGGGCAGACTAGTAGAAGCATGAGATGTAAGTTTGTTTAATCAGAACTTCTGACTCATCTAATCATTTTTTGTTTCTGTCAAACTCTAAAAAAAAGTCTTAACAGTGTTTTATGAAATGGGCTAAAAAATATATACAAAACTGCCTGTTAAAGTGAGCTTTTTTAAAGGTTGTGTATGCTGTTTGTGATCAAAAAGAGCACTTTAATACAAAACTATTTTGCAAATTAAATGCAATCCCAAAGTAGATGGACAGAATGAAATAAAACAAAATTTTTCACAAAATACATCAACATCGATATTTATATCGCAACAATATTGTAGTGCTTCTGCTACTGGAGCTTTCACAAAATGTTAACACATTGAGGTTTTTGATAAATAATCAGGTAAAGGCAAATAATCGGACACCTAGAACAATCTGGTAAGTCCAAGGATCAGAGCTTCACACAAGCACATGAATGCATCATAAAAGTAGGCCTGTGTATTGGTAAGAATCTGGCAATATGATGCATATACATGCAGGGGTAATGATTCAGTATATTGCTATACTGTGAACAAGGTGATATGTTGCTATTTTTTAAATCTTATTTTAGGAAAACTGTCAGAGTATAAACAGCACACCATCGCATATATAAAATAAAAATGTTGAGTTTAAAACTAACTTTTTTATGCAGTCAGAACAGTGAAGATAACAACACTACTATCTAGTGGTTGGACGTTTATAAAAACAAACATCTGCCACCAATCTTTGCACGCATCATGATACCACAATACATGTTTTTGAGAATTGATACGGTATCACAAAACATCTAGGATACTCAATTATATCAATATTTTCTTACACCCAAAAATGACATCACAGGAAAAAAAAAAACAGGAAAAAAACTGGGAAGTCAAATGATCCAAGTTTTTTAACTTTTTTGAAATTGAATTTTAACTATATGTTAATACAGAATAGTATCAGAGCCAAGCATACAGGGAAAAAATGAAATGAGGAATGAAATGAAATGGTATTTCAACTTTATTATCATCATTTTGACTTTATTCTCACACTGCAGTATAATTTTTAAAAAATTCCTCCCCTTTTTTCCCTAATACTCCGTCATATGTTAAAAATCTGACAAACAAGGATGAAAACATAATCCTCTTCCAGCTTCAACAAAAACCATAAAACCATACCAGTGTTTCCCTTTACCATCTAGCTATTACCATTTACTTCAATTTTGAATTTCTGCACCATCTCTTTTTTCATTCATGATCTCATACTGTAGACAGCAGTACCGAATTAGGTTACGTTTCCAAGATATCTTCCCATTCATTTAATAATCCATGCCCTTTAGGATTTGTGGCAGAAATAATAAAATATTGATTTTTCATTTGACATTCTATGATGCAATTAAAGCTGACCCTGGACTAAAATGTAAGAATGCAGCCTGCAATGTCTAATGGTTGTGTGGAGATTTTTATTTGGTGTGGGGGAACTAAAAAATGCTGACGTAATGTCTGATGACCAGCTCCACAAACAGACATCCAACCAAACAGTTAAAGATAATAAGTGGATAGATCAACTTCCTTTAAAAGTTTTGCACTGACTCAAGCCAGTCAGCAAGTCTACTGCTCAGATGTGTGAATGTCAGGAGGAGCAGAGTGTGTGTGTGCTTGCACTTTTGTACCTGGATGTGTGCATTTACATCTTTGATTTCTCCATCCTCAGGGTTATTTACATAAGCCCCTTTTACACTGGACAAAAATCCCACTAACACCCACTAACATCTGGCTTTTGTCTTCAGTGAGAAAGGGTACAATCAGCATTCAGTCCCAGGTCAAATGAATGGTCAGAAGTCACGGGTATTTATCGGCTCCAGCTGGACATGTTAACACGTTAATTTTTTGCCCCTTGCAGTGAAGGCTTGTTGTCAGTAACTACTGCAGTTTGCACCCGCTTGAAGTTGTGAATTTATGATGCACTTGTCATAAGTCAAGCATCTGAATGGTGAGCGGTCGTCAACTAAAATGTGCGTCATTGTGATTTTGTTGTATAAAAGCTTTATTATGAAGCAACGAAATCAGGAAATGTTGAGTGTCTTGGCTTTCCAACACACATGAGAAAATAAAAACAGAAAGGCAAACTTGTCTACTGGCAATAGGAAAGGGATCATTAACAAATTTAGCATCCACAAAAGAAAAAGAAAAACAAAAATCCCCTATGATGCACGGACTTGACTTTGAGCTTGTGGGAGACTTCCAGTCTCAGTTTTCCTAACCATTTGGCTCAAAAAGTCTCTTCGTGTTGGTTTGTGATCTACAGTACAGTATTAGGTTGCTTTTTTTCCCTTCCCCTTAGTGAGTTGATGCAACCTCCTCCTACACACTTCAGTTTTAGTGATGTTTTTCACAGTCTTCAGATGCATTTGTTGATAAAGGTCAGCATGTTCTTAATGGTGTTCTGTTTTATCTGTAGGAGAGAATCTAAATCTGAAAATACAAAGCATCCAACCTTTTATTTTTGAACTGGGTAAATAGTACCTCAGCATGGCTTTCATTTCATCTGTCTCTGTGGCTACGTGCATTTCAATGGGTACGTTTTATCCACACTGGGTCTGTGTTTGCAAAGTCTTGGATATTTTAATCCTGATCCTGCTGATGCTAAAACCTTGTGTTAAGATGGTTGCTATGGCTGTGAAATTAACAGGATCAGAGTCTTCTACTGCCACCGATGGGGTGCAAGCACATGAAAGAAGGTGGAGGACTACTGCAGTGTAGCTCTTCTGATGTGATGATAAATTGATGATTTGTTTCCACTGTACACCACTGTTTTGTCTAGATAACACTGAAATAACTGAAGTATCAGTCTAATTTTACCTTCTGACTGACCTCATGTTTTTCTCACAATCTGACAGGAGGGATCAGGTCTGTAGGATTTTAGCTATGTCACCCACAGCCGCAGCCAGTTCTTATAGACTCACGATATTTGGGATCACTGATGAATATCATTTATATAACTATAAAATGTCCGACATTGTGATAAATCATAGAGAAATTATGTTCATTTAACATGAAGGATTCTGTCAGACTAAACCTAACAGGTGTTCTGTGGCGTTTTCTTGTAAACAAGATTCTGTTTAGATTTGATTTTACTCAGAAAGACGCATTGTGGGCTTCATTGAAGTCAAGTGCAATTTTTTTCTCTGTTGAATTTAAAAGGAACAGTTCAAAATCAAAAATACACATTTTTCCTCTGGCCAGGCCTCTCTAGTAGAGAGAATTTCCAGTGAATTCTATTGAAGAAAGAAAATGGTTGTGGTCGATTCTCTCACAGCAAGGTCTTTGAACAATCTTGAGTAAACGGGTTATTTCTGGGGAAAAAGAGTGCCATCTAGTTCCTTTATATTCTCAGAGAAGGCAGACATCTCTCAACTCACACCAAAACTATCTAGATGGATAAAGAGAACTACAGGTAAGAGGAAAAATATGTATTTTTGATTTGAGGGTGAACTGTCCTTTTAAACCTGCATTGTATTTTACTATTTTACTTTTAATATTATTTAGAGACCCAACAATTCTCACCCAGATCAAGCACTTATTTGTGATGTAAGCAATGTATGAAGGTCCATCAGTTTCATCTTGGTCCTGTGGAAACCGAATTTAATGGCTAATTGTATAGTTTGAGAAAATAGAGGACTTCAAGACATCCAATTAGCAATGTTTCTTTCTGATGCAGTGCTTTTTCAGAGTCAGACAGAGCTAAATTGATTCAGGTATGTTTACTGATGGTGTCATTTCCAATTACTATTACAAGAGTAGATAGGGAGAGTAGTAAATTTACAATGTACTGTTGCAAATATTGTTTATTTTCCTCAACCAAAATGTTATCAATAATTGATTAATCATAACTAATTAACAAAATAAAAAACATACATTCATTTTTCATTTTAAGTTCTACTTAAACAATGCTAGGGACACATTAGTTATATGAAATATTATTTCTAGATCACAAAGAGAATGACTAAATAATAAAACAATAAGGCTCCTGTACACCCGTCCTTATTCAACAAATGACAATAAACAAAACGGTGTCAAATGAGCACAAGAGACCCTTCGTGTAAGTCCCGCTTCTTTTTACTCTGTGCCCCAACAGCAGTTGAGCATGTTCGATACCCTGTAGAGCCTCAGTCATATTTCTCCTTTCCTGTTTCCAATACTTGTATATGCTTGGATGCTATGTGCTACGCTCATCTATATTGAAAATAAAACATTTTGATCATTTGATCATGTTAAAAAATGCTTTTTTGATAAATAATTATCAGTAATGTGGATATAATGAGAAGAAAATTATATCACTTTACTGCAATGCAGCCTTTCAAACCAAGAAAAGACAACACTTATGCCATATCACGATAGAACAATATCCAAAATCTATCACGATATCTACTCTCATATCACGATACGATGTAATATTGATATATTGCCCAGCTCTAATGTATATACAGTCAAATCTTAAGTTAACTAATGTATGCAAAACCCTAGCTAGCTATTTAGCTAACATTATCCCAGGCGAGCCCCCAAATTATGTTATGGACTTGTCAGGGCGAGGCATTTTACTTACAAGTACTGGATACTAGACCTAACCTAGAATGTGTAGAGAGGAACACAGGACTGGTTTTCAAGAAAAGGTTCCTCTACTCAGGCCTTGTTAGTGCTTGCTAACATTTTGCTAACATTTGCTAACTTGAGATGTGACTGCATATATGTCATCTTTACAGGAAAGGAGAAAGCTGACAGAGATTCCACCAGTTACCGAGCTTGATCAACTGTTATTGGAGCACAGTGTGAAATGGGGCGGGACTAAAAAAGGTTCAATTACTGCCATTACTTGACTAACAATGCAGACCAAACCAAACTGTGAGAAAACCTTTGAGCCCTTGAGAAATGGTAGACAAAACATAGAGTGATAAAATTTCACTGGTTAAATTCTTACTGCCGATTAATTGATTAATGATAAATCATTAACCTCCCTATAGCAATTTTATGAGATTTTAAAAAGACAGAAGCTGCAAATTACAAAAAAGTAAGTAAATTACTGTAAAAAGTAGAGGAAAGTTTTTCAACGACGTTACTAATGTAGGGTGTTGGGACGGATTTTATGAGTTATACACATAATAAAGCAATGCGTAATTAAAATTAATAGTATATCTGAAGCATAGATAATTATTTCAGAATGTTCTGTCTCACAGTGTTCACATGGTCTCATCATTTATTTAACAATTGACATTAATTTATGACATCAATTAGGCAAACATTAGTAGATGTGTGCTGAATTTGAACAAAGCCAGAGGAAACAGAAGAAAAAACATTGCAAACATTGATGACAAAGACTCAATTCAGCCTTGTGGCGATGTTAATATGATCTGATTTTGACATATTACTTGTTATTTACTAACTATAACATCTTTTTCTCTCTAAAGATGGGACGGCTGCTGCACAAGGGTAAAGGCATTAGAATTTCGGAAAGATCAGCATGCCAATAAAGGCTTTCTGCATTTTAATTAGGGCCGGATCATTAATGAGTCATCTGAAACAGCACACTCTGAATGAACAACTCCTTTTTAAAATGTGGCACTGGCTGCCTCTGAGGCCAGTGTGCTAATAGAAAAGTTAATTACATCAGAGGCATTCATGTTAATGTATGTACTTTGACAGAAGCGATATAATAAAAGGTTAGAGGAGTGTGTTCCAGTCCCCTGATACCAGACACATTTAATTGCTTTGTCTTTGGTTCCACAGTCAGTCATCTTGACAATGTTGTAAAATACAGTTGTATATTAATCATGAACGGCTTGTTAAGCTTTGTTTGAATGGAAAGTGTAGTGTTGATAGACTTCACATGATGATTTGACAAGGATATTATATGTATGTGGATTGGGATTAAATGTACAGAGTTGATATTTAGGCTTTAGGCTGTGACCTACAGGAATAAAACATAAAGATTAGCATAAAGACAGAGCAAGGAGTGATGATAACTTCTCCCCGCTGGCAACACCCCAGGGAATCAAAGCCCATGGGTGGATGGAGTAAGGAACTGATAGGTTAGAATGAAGTGTATGGAGGTAAGAGATATATATTACGTAATCACTGATTTCTACAGCTGTCAGGATTGGAAATTCTTTGGAAAGTCTGTCATGTAACAGATGGGATTGGTTTGGATAATTGGGTGTCAATTGGCAGCTATTTGTCTTCTTTTTCTGCAAAACACTGTCCCCCTAGGCTACTTACCCACTTTGTATTGCAACAACTACAATAATACAAAGTTCCACTACTTCAGCATCAAGTGACTTTTTGGCTTGATAAGAGTCACTCAACACTTAAAAAGCCTGGAACTGGAATCAGGATGAGAAATGTTTTCCTGTTGTGAATATCACCATGCAAGCAAGATTTTCATATTGGACTGGAATAAATTGGGACAGTATTTATAAGAGATAACTCCAAGTAACATGATGCTTATATTGGATTCATGCAAAATGATCCTCAATTTCTGTCAACTCCATAACCGTCTTGTCTATAGGCAATGCTTTGCAATGCTAGCTTTTGTACTGTAATAAATTTGCCATTCAAATAACATTGTCTCCAAAGGAAAATCACAAAGATGCATAGGTTTGTGTAAGAATTCCAAAACTTGAACCCTTAAAACGTGAGAAAAAAAAAAGTGTAACTTGTTCTAATATATCATCTTGACTTGTACTTCATCCCTTAAATAACTGGCTGTCCTTGAAGAATGGTCCAATATTGTACTGCACACAGTTCTGGACTTAAAAGAAACTGATAGTGAGGAGGACTGAAGGTGTTGTGAAGACAGCCTTATAACTTACTAAATGCTATATAAATTGTTAGGTGTATGTCCTGGAACATTGCTGTGGTTCATTGTACTGTTACGTTGGCTGAATCTGAACCATTAGACCACTGTGCCAATACAATACCACACACACTCAGATGAGTGGTTAATATTGTGAGCAAATAATGCCAAGTTCAACTTAACATGTCTCCTTAATCTCTGATATCATGGTCATTTACGATAAATTACAGATTTCTCCATTAAAACATTTCCACTTAAAAGAAGTGTCAAGTTTCTTGTCATGGTTGTAAGTAAGTAAGTATTTTCTTGAGGAAATAAAGAAAGAACAGATTAAAAAAAACAGTAAGAGCACTATTTAACCTTCATCAGAGTTACTGGTAATTTCCATAAGAACATCTACTGAGATTTCACAGTTGAAATAACCTCACCTTCATATATATCACATATATCTCTTTCATGTATTTTGAGATTTAAGACTTTTAGACTCAACTTGATTATTGACTTGATTTTTAAGACTCACGTCTTATTTCCTTGAGGTCGCAGAGAGTGTGACAAATGAAGTCCAATTAAGATTAAAAGTTGGCTTCTTTCAGTAACTGAAAGTAACAGTAATATATGGTCTTCAATTTGGTGTCAGTGTGTTTTGCCTGAAGAATGTAAAACACTGGTTTAGTGTTTAGTTGTTTCTAAGAGAAACACGTTGATATGAAATGTGTGTAAACTGCATTCAAAGGCAAAGATGAAAGAACATGAACTGGAAGACGAGGGATTGTGCAGCGGCAGGCGGAGCAGGAGCAGTCCCTGACCGCTGCCCTGCTGCACCACTTGGAGATGTTCTGGGATTAAAGGGTAAACTTCAAGGAGGGGTAGCTTCCAGCTGATGATGCGGAGGCTGGCCTAAAGGCAGTGGTGATGCCATAGGTGCGACAAGGAGCAAACCAGCATATTCTCATCAAACATGGCAGATGGTTTGGGCAAAGTAGTGTTTTTTTCTTTTTCGTCTTATTAGAATGAATGCAACAATATCCAATGTAAAATGATGTTCTTGTAATTATGTAATAAATGTAGAGTAATGTTATTTCTTGTAAAAGAAACCTGTAATTTAGCAAGATTACAGGAGACGGTGTGCTTTATCATCATTAGGTACCATCAGGGCAGAGGCTCTTAAACTCACCCTCAAGTGTGACACAGGTTTATATTATTATAAAATTTTAAAATTATACAACAGGTTACCAACAAAATAAAAGATATGATCAAAATGTATTCATATTGTGGGACAATTTGCTCTCAAAATAAAAAAATAAAAAAATAAACTTCATGCTCAAGTGTTTCCTTGAAAACAAATGGGGTCTAACTAATAACTGGAAAACAATCAACCACATCAGAAGAACTCTTTTGTAATGAGACCTACTTTACCACTCCAGCAAATAGATTGACCCTAAATAAGGACCTGGCAACAGAGACGAATTCTTGTCCCTGTTGAGTCAGCAGCCAACTTGAACTAATGTTAATGCTTTTTGGAGATTGTGAGATTTCCCTAGCTGAAGAAATACCACACATACAAAACTGCTTTGCTAGCTCAGTCCTGCTGTAACTAATCAATCTACAGAGAAAAATATAATTTTTCCATTGGCAAATTGAGCCACTGCATCTTCACATGTATTTTGAAGCTAGAGGCTAGTGCCACGTGTGTCACAGACTCAACTGATGGAGGATGCTGAACAGTCATGTTTTTATCAAACAAAATATTAGCTTCAATCTCCATTTGTTGGTGTTTAGCCTTGCAGAAACAACATTTTCACTGTGGTCATAACTACGTGCGCTCCCGCTTGTCACACACAAGAGAAGCTGCTGCACTGCCCCATAAATTATGTTCATTAACAAAGGTTGATTTAACCAGATGTAAGGCATTGCCTCAGAGTTCATAGTCTATATAGGATAAAGACAGGCCCACTATGATTTATTTTCATGCGTAAAAACGTTTCAAAAACATCCTCCAGGTAGACATAATAATATTTTTAGTGATGGCCGTGATGTGCTGTCATGCTAATTTGAGCACATTCTAAATGTCTAGCTGACCAATCAGATAGCTCGGTCAGAACTACTTGTTGTATAATCACCCTTTCATATTAAAGAACAAGCCATATCAAAACAATGTCAGACTATGAATCCATTATACTGAAGTCACAAGTTGATTGGATAACCCATGTTAACCCACTTAAATTCATGGTAAACATAACATAACGTAACATAACTCTGACAACCCCAAGCTTGGCCATGACTAGTTTGTTATCAGGAGGCTGACATGGTGTTCTGTGTGATTTTTATGGTGTGGGTATGTCTGGGGTGTTTGCTATGGTCTGGATGATTGTTTTAATGCATTATATGTGGCACCAGAACAGTAGAGGAGGAGTAGCCTGGCAAGACTGTTTCAGCACCTTGGAGTGAGACACAAAACAGACTGGGTTTGATTGTTTTGGCACCTCAGAGAGAGACAAACAGAGAGACACACCAAATACTAATACTGTTAATAATCTCAGGGAGGCTCAGACAGACAGAGAGACTGGATATGAATGTTTCAGCACCTTGGAGAGAGACAGTACAAGCACCAGACAGCACCAAACTGTACTGACCTAATTAGCATGACTGGTGTTGCTAAATCACATGCAGAAGGTCCCTGCCTTCTTGCACTATTTCTGAGATTTTAATACAATTTTTACCTGATACCCAACTATAGATTGTGCGACGATATATAACGTTTTCATTCATTACACAGAATGGTCTTAAATAACATTGTGAATCTCAGTGTAAGTGTATCCATTGTTTCATTTTACAAACAACATAAATCTATGGGGGCAAAATACCAAATTTAAAGCTGGCTGAACGCCAATGTCCCAGTGTCAAGATACTAAGAGAGCTAACTGTAATGACAATATGCTGCACTGTAAGAGATATAATAGCTTGAGGGAACAATGCTGAGCTCTTCCTAAAACCTTTATGTTAGTGTATCAGCCTGTTCTCATTCCCAAGTCGTCAAATGCTGGCAACTCACACAGACACACAAGCTACCTATTAGAAGCTATATGCAACGCACCGGGCTTTCAAGTGACTTCAATGTAAACCCATCTGTGGCTGTATGGGATGTACCAGGCTGTCAAGGCGGCATAAAGAGGGAGAAAGTCTGTGTCAGGAAGAGATGGGGTGGATGGATGGCTCAAACAGACACAGGACTCTCACCTAGGACACTGCAGTTCATGTCCCATGTGAAACCAAAACATTAGTAAAAGTTTAACATACATATGGTTACGTGTCCCATGTGATTTACAACATGTAACTTACTTCACTGATGTCATGTGATGTACTAATTTTAAATTATCTTTCGCAACCATTTCATAACAATAACCATTCTGGCAGCGTCTGACACAGCCGATAAAGGGTACCTCGAGGAGTGTGATAATGCAGCATCAGTAGTCAGTAAGCTGGGATAAGGACATGTTGCATATCAGTCTTAATTTTTCATAAATAAAAGCTTTCATCAACATTTTTGCAATGGCAAAAATGATATAAAATAAAAAGTAGGCTAATTAATGATCCTATGATGAAATCTATTGACACTTGCATCAACAAGACAAAAATCTTACTCAGTAGATCTATATTCCAGATTAAGTCAACCAAAAGTAAACTATTCAAATGACTCAAATTTGACCAAAACTATAAAACCTTTTAGTCAAAACAAAACTAAAACTAAATCAAAATTTGCTGTCAAAATGAACACTCTTGTGTATTTAGCAGGAGTAAAGCCCAGTCTGATATCATTGTCTGGGCAGCAGAAAGCCTTCACTGCTGAGCAGAGAGACAGGGAGGAGGACAGATGGGTGGGTACAGTGGACAGATAGAGGGACATAAACCAGATTAATCATCTCATCATGTGTGATTAATTTGGAACTGAGCACCATTGGCAGGGTAACACAATGAACCAGACACCCCATTGACAGGTCAATATGTTTACACTGATGGATTTACTCTCATACATACATGTGCAGACACACACACACAGACACACACACACATTAGAGGAACGGGTTTCCTCTCCATCAATACTGTCAACAACAACAACAAAAAAAAACACACAGCCTGGATAAACATGGCTGCACCTTCTCATTTTTAATGTTATACCAGACAGCTGACTTAACTAACCAATATAGTTGCTGTGACCTAATGAATATTTTGTTGAGGCTGGATGGTGCTCAGCTGATGGTTCTCCAGTAGATAATCCTGATTCTGACCGCAGTTCCTCACTGTGCTGACTTTCATGTGCACATTAAGGTCAGAGTTGATCACATCTGTAATTTTAAGTCTGTATTCATATAATAAGTCCTTTCCACATGAGCTGGCAGACTAAACTTTTTGACTTAAGTTTCTGGGAAATGTTACCCAGCTGGCTGATTATTATCTTAGTTGACTTCGGGGGGGAACACAATCCGCACAACACTTTAGATGGGCTAGAAATTGGTGCATGAATCCCTTTGCTGCAGGATCCACTGTTTTGATTTTGGAAC